>JAEIFU010001298.1:0-73948 GCA_018904235.1 Lordiphosa stackelbergi
TCATTTCCTAATCCGATCGATCGGAATAAGAAACAGTTCCGATTTCTAAGAAATGATATTATAATTCGGCCCTTAAGAAAAATGGAAATTTGAAAACAAAAGCCGAATAAAACAATCAGATTTTGGAACTAATGACTTGTAACACCAGAAAGAGTTACTTTTCACAAAAACCGTAGAGTAAAAGGGTTATATTATATATAATATAATATATAAGGGTCGTTGGGTATGTAACAGGCAGAAAAAAACATTTCCCACTCTATGAAGTATACATATTCTTGAAGAAAGGCCGAGTCGATGTAGCTCTGTCCGTTTGTCCGTCCTCTCTAAAACTGGACGAGCTACAGCAACCAAATATAAAATGTAGACTCCTATTGACTGCACGCAGATTAAGTTTGTTTCAAATTTTTGCCACGCCCTTTTCCGCCTCCACATACTTTTATATTTGCAAAATCGATCAATTTTTCATAAAGATGGGATAATAAATAGCAGAGTCAAAAAGTGCTTTTTAGTAGTAGTAGTAGTAGTAGTAGTAGTGTCTTTATTTTTAGTTTTGAATGCCCTATTACAACATATAGCTAATTATTTAACATTATTCAACTAAAAATAAAGTATACGAATTTTAATCGACTTGGTTTTGAACCGTCTGTCGATCACCTTGCCCTAATCCAGTGCTACTTCGGTTAATACACCTGGCTGCCCGGGTCGTCCCCAGATACCAGATCGTTCGCCTTGTAGTATGGAGTAGCGGTTTGGTGTTACAATTTATTACTATTCTAATTGTATAAAATATTATTTGCCGTCAGCTAATATTGATTTTTAAACTATCAACTAAGAGTGAATGTTTGTATGTAATTTTGTTTGTGTACTAATTTTGAGATTGTATGTGGATATCCTTAAAAAGTTTCAGTTTGTATCAGTCTCCTATAGTTAAGTGCATGTTTTATATAGTTCGCAAGTGCAGTCCAATTCGATCCATTTAAAATGTTTATGGTTTCCTGATGGGTCAGTTGTGATCTATTTAGGTGTAGCTTTCTGATTTCCTTCAAAACGGGGCATATGGCAACAAAATGAAAAGTGTCTTCAGGTGTCCTTAAATTGCACAGGTCACATTCGCTGTTGGTGCGGTATGGCGCGGCGTTTAATTGCAACATTTCAGTTCGTGCTTTGCAAATCAGCGATATCTGCCAGATTTCGAATTCGTCGCGGAAGTAGTTTGCATCATTTAGGTTGTAGCGTAGAGTTTTATAGATTGCTCTCGTAGAGCTTTGACTGGCCTGAAATTCAAACCTCCTCATGGCTGCGCAATCGATTTGTTCTATAATTTTCGTATGCACTAGATCCCATGAGCTTGAATCTGATATATCCAGCGCTATTCCATTATCGTTTGCCAGGCACCGCCATTTTTCAAAAAACTGACTTGTACTGCTTTGCAGATGTTTTGCGATTATTTTTGGTAACCTAGTATCCGGCTTCTTCATTATTTTTCTGATATATGAAAAGTGTGACTGCAATGCCTCGGTGTGTAACAGCGACAGTCCGGTTTCAAGGTGAATTGCGTAGTTAGGTGTACTTCTGGGTAACTGAAAGAGTTTTTTTTATGAAGTGACGCTGCAGTTTCTCTGTTTCCTCATAATACGTATGTCCCCAAATTGGCGCCGCATACAACATTATCGTGCTTACCGTGGCCTTAAAAAGTTTGTATTTCACACTTGATGGTACATTTTGTCTGCCAAGAAAGGAATTCCACGTGCTATTTAGGGCGATTTTTGCGTCAGATAGTTTCTGCTGTAGATGGCTGGAGAAATTTAAATTTTGCGTTACTGTAACTCCGAGGTATTTAAATTCTTTTACGACCTCCAAAAGTTCTCCATTTAAATTCCAACTCTGGTTGTTTGTTGCACGTCCTCTTCCATCACGGATGACCAGCACCTTAGTCTTGTCAATATTAATTAGTAGGTTCCAACGTTGGCAGTACGAAAAGAGTGAGTCGATCATCTCCTGCAGTTTGTGAGGCGAGTCTGCCATTATCACCATGTCATCAGCATACATTAAAACTTTTATGGTATGATCGGCGAAGGAAATACCACCTGGGAGCTCATTTGTTACGTCGTTTAAATAAAGCGAAAAAGCAGTGGACTGAGTAGACATCCTTGTTTCACCCCTGTGTTGTTGCCAAACCAATCTGAAAGCAGTTCTCCATTCCATACTGCAGCTATGTTGTTAGTGTACAGATTTCGAATCAAGCTAAGAATTTTTGACGAGACTCCTAACCGGCTGAGCTTAAACAAAAGGTTGGTTCTGTTTACTGTATCGAAAGCGGCTTTGAAGTCGACGAAGCACAGATACATCTTTTGTTTTCGATCAAGATAGAACTTTGCTATTGCTGTTAGTGAGAATACACTATCCACCGTTGAGTATCCACTTCTAAAGCCGGATTGAAATTCGCTTATCACATTGTTCTCATTCGCCCATGTGGTGAGCCGCTCCAGTATAACTGATGTGAATACTTTCGTTAGGGCGTTTTAAACGATATTCCTCTATAATTGCTCGCTAATGTGTAGGGTCACCTTTTTTAAAAAGCGGGAAGATTACACTTTTTTTAAAACTAGACTGCAGTGAGTAGTCGAAGCCAATACGAAGTCAGTGCGAAGTTAAAGTTCAAACATTACTATTGGTAGTCCTTATATATTTTAACCAGGGCTGCAAACCTCCTAAAAATTGGGAGGCGTTCACTCCGTGGTTCGAACCTGCGATCTTTTTGGGTTCGGATTCACGAAGCGGGTTCAGATGGTCGCTGAACCTATGTTAGGGGTCGAACCGGGGCTCGGGAATAATTTTGTTCTTCGCTAATTCAGCAAACATGTACGTATATTGAAACAAACTTAGTGCTAATTTCCCATCTTCCAGATAGCTGCTATGTGTCAGATCTGAGTTAGTTTATGTGACATATGGCTCTATGAAGAAGATGAGAAATCGGTCATTAAACATTTTATTCATATATGGAAGTTTGGAGGCTTGTGTAGTATCATATTCGAGCTTGGACCGTCGGAAGTTTTAGCGGGCTGTGCCAATTTTTATTTTGCCTTTTCGTTGCTTGTGTATCCAGCAACAAGAACGACCCTCACAGTTTCTCATCGATAATTGGCCTATCGGTAGCGTGTGTGGATTGAGATAACAGCTCAGGAATATATTGCCAACAATTATATTGGATGTGATGCGCGAAAACTTTGGGGGGAAGGCTTTTATATTTTTTGTTATGAGCTGTCATTTGGCTGGGGAACCAGCAGCGTGCAAAGATTGGTAGGGGATGGTGCGAAGGGGATATATATTGGAGTGCTGCTGGTAAGCATATTGATTTAGCTTAGCTACTGCCCTAGTCACATGGACTTTCTTGGTCAAGAGGCGGTCCTGAGACATACCAAGGTACCGCGTTATCAGTATATGGAAGTCTTGATGCTGGGAGTCGCACTCAAGCAATTTTCTCGTTCTCGGCGGTTCGCCCATCGACCAAAGTCAAGCTACTGATCCTTGATATAAATGCGAATGAATTTAGGCCAACTTTTTTTTTTTTTTTTTTTTTTTTTTCTACTTGTTAAACGAGAGTAACCTCCCACCTTTTAGGTGCATGGTCACACTTTTTAGATTAATTAACACAAGAAATAGTAAATTCGTGGCAGGAATTTTCCGCAGTGCTGGATACAGGCCTTTTAGGGCTAAAATCGCACAATTTTGAGGAATAAATTTGAAATCTTATACAACCTATCTACCTGCAAAAATGTGTGGGTCTAACTCCTGTAGTCTCTGAGATAGGGTTGTCGATATTTTTCCAAATATAGAAATCGACAATGGGGTATACTTAGTCTCTGGGAGTCGATCACATCCAACCGAACGCTTGCCCAAGTCAGGCACCACAGACTGTCAGCGATAGAAAGTCACATTTTCCGTGCTCTCTTCTTTGGGAACTCTGGAATAGAGTACCTATTTCATACATTGCACAGCTTAAGGATACTGTTAAATTTGTAAAAGGAATCAACATAATGGGGCTAAAACAATATCTTTGTGAAGAGCATTTGTCACAGACAAGCAAATTCTATTACATTTCATTTTACTTTCTCAACTCTCCTGGGTTACAAAGCTGCTTACTTACAGGAAATTTCCTAGAAAAATACATACATTTCATATACAAATTGACTATCATCTTACCTCATATATATCGCCCAGCACTTACACATTTATTCTGTATGCTTGTGTGTTTTATTTATAGTCGTCGACTTACACACCAATCATTCATATCCAATAACCCAACAAACAAATAAACAATCAACTGCATTTTATGGATGAATCAAACTCATTTGCTTGTGGAAGTCTGAAGCCGGACCTGGGGTCGGGTTAAGAGCAGCCTCATTGAACCCAATCACAAGACAAAAATACCATTCCAGCCCTCTAAGCTGCTCCCCAACAACCACATTCATTCAGTTGTGCATAAATACCACCTCCATATCCATATATCCATGAGCCTGTGGAAGCGCATCGCCAGCCATGCCGACTGTGAGCAGCGCATGGCGGCTTACTATGATGAGAAGGGTCTGTTCGACCTGCGTCTCAGCTTGGCGCCCTGGATCGAAGACAGAATAATGTGAGTAGCGATGGCGAGAGAAAGCGGCGGCGGGGTGGCTGTGGATTGTTCGACCCTTGTGGGTTAAAGGCGGGATTCGTAGATAGGAAATAGTTGAATTGAGATGGTGCTTAATTCTTATCAAGCTTGTAGATTCTAATCATAGTTCTCTGTGTTCTCTACATATACAGGTCGGAGCAAATCACACCCAATTCCACGGAACAGCTCGAACGAGTGGCCCTCAAATTCAACGAGGATCTACAACAGAAACTTCTGTCCACGCGCACGGCCACCGATCAGGCACTAAAGTATCGTGTGGTAGAGCTTTGCGCCCTCATCCAACGCATTCCCTCCCTTGAGCTGTACACGCATCTGCGCAGCGGCTTGCAAAAGGAACTGCAGTTAGCCACCGAGAAGAGTGTTGCGGCCACTGGAGGTCAATCAATGCCGCTGAATTCCTACAATATGAATAACTCAGCTGGCTATATGGATGCCAGTGATATTCTTGGTGTAGCTGGAGGTGCCAGCTCACCAATGGGAGCCATAGCACACAATACCCCCACTCCGGTTCCCATGGGCATGGCCACAGCCAAGGTGGAACTATTTCAAGTGCATCATCAGATAGTCGAGACCTTTAATGACTTTTCCAACATCGCCGAGTCCTTGAAGATGCTGGTGCGGAATTATGGCTACATGTTGAATTCAGCTGGAACAGCCAATGCGGAGACGGCCTTCAAAAGATTGATTGAGGAGAAAACCAGTATTGTGGTGGGATTGCGCCGCAGTTTCATGTACTATGAAACGCTACAGGACATGGTTATTACAGAGCTAAAGAACTGGCGCCGCCAGCAGGCTCTGGCCGGGAATGGCGCACCCTTCAACGAAAACATGCTGGATGATATTCAACGCTGCTTCGAGCTGCTGGAATCCTTTGTGGCCCACATGCTGGCAGCTGTCAAGGAAGCACTGATGGTGCGCCTCATGAACGAAGATCCAGATCTGACTGTCCTGCTCAATCAGGTGGAGGGGGCCCAAAAAAATCTGGTCTGTTCCGCTTTTATAGTGGACAAGCAGCCGCCGCAAGTGATGAAGACCAACACACGTTTTGCGGCCTCTGTTCGTTGGTTGCTTGGCTCGCAGCTGGGCATACACAATAATCCGCCCAATGTCGAGTGCATCATAATGTCAGGTAGGTCGTTCCTCCCATTAAGAGTTCCCTCTTAACCACTGTTTCTCTTCTCTCTTTTGGTACAGAGCTACAGGCCCAGCGCTTTGTCACACGTGGCACACATATGGATGTGACCAACAGCAGTCTGTCCGGTCAATCCTCGGGCGAAATACAGAATTGTTCCAATGTCATGGAATACCAGCCGAATAACCACGTCTTCTCCGCCAGTTTTAGAAATATGCAACTAAGGAAGATCAAGCGTGCCGAAAAGAAAGGCACCGAAAGCGTCATGGATGAAAAGTTTGCACTTTTCTTCTATGCCACCACAACAGTAAATGATTACCAGATCCGCGTATGGACCCTATCGCTGCCGGTGGTGGTAATTGTGCATGGAAATCAGGAGCCACAGTCATGGGCCACCATAACGTGGGACAATGCGTTTGCCGATATTGTGCGCGATCCCTTTGTGGTCACTGATCGTGTTACATGGTGTCAGCTATCGGTGGCTCTAAATACGAAATTCGGCTCCAGCACTCAGAGAGCGCTTACCGCGGAGAATTTGGAGTTTCTATGTAAGTGGAAAGGGCAAGTAGCAGCAAGTAGAAGGGAATAGATGTAAGATTGGTCAAGTTTTAACAAAAGTAGGGACATTAGCAAATCAGCACTGAAAATAGTACAGAAAAGATTGCTCGGTTCTGCACCTGACAAATCAATCAAATCGACCCTTGAAGGAATTGAAACATTTTCCCTTTGTTCTTTAAGCTTTCTTTTCTTATCTTTTACCAAATTACCTTTAGGAGAAAATTTTTGTCCGATTTACTCCAATTTTTGAGTACATAACCAACAATGAAAAAGGTGCAGCTAAACTTCACCTTTGCAAACAACGCAAGAAAATATAATAATAAGTTTGAACCATTGTAATACACCGGAAGCTTTAAAACACTGAACAGAACCAGTCATCGCATGCGGTTTCTGTCCCTGATATTGGTATAGTAAACTATAACCCGATTAACCTAAAAGACTACTGAGAGCCCAGAAATGATTGCGTTGTTTCCCAGGTCCCGGGTTATGCGAGGTAGAAAGCTTAAGTCGAAGCTGCGGCACATATTCGCTTTTAGAAGTCGACCCCTTGCTACAATTTTGAGCAAGATGTGAGGTTTTTTTGAACTGCGTGAAAGGCAGGTAAACTGAAAGTCCCTTTTTTCTGCGAAAATTCCAAGCACAGAATTTAAAACGTTGAAGGAAGCTTCGCTATTCAAGCCAAATATTTATTTAATGTAAATAGACGGGTAAATAGGAAGTGTTCAAAATATCGCGAAATTTCCAAAATGGCAGCGTTAAATCTGCGTCCGTGTATTCCAGTTTGTCGTTCCATCGCTCTGACCACGACTTTGTAGTCATCATATGGCATGTGTTCCAACGCAGTCTTGAATATTCTGACCAATGCTTGATGTTCATGAAGTAGTTGCTTCTTCAAACAGGTTACAGTTATTCGATGATGAGTCCGTGTTTCCGTGAAGCCATTGGATTTTTGAGTATTCGCTTGAAACGGTCGGGATACCCCTTGAAGCAATGAATGCAATTTCTCAAGTGGGGAAGTCAATACTGATAATTTTACTTTGCCATTAAAGTAGTGGCCGGCAAAACACATACCCACTGCACCACGAAGCGAACGTCAAGCGAGAGTATCGTAAAACTATCGCATTCGAGCTCAAAAGTGATACGACAGGCGAAAGTGTCGTCAAATTATCGCATTCGAGCTTGAATATGATATGTGAATAGGGAGAAAAATGATATTGACGAAGAACGAACAACTGGTAGAGTGAATCGCAAAAGGTATCGAAGATTGTTTTTGGCGCGCAAAAACTATCGAAAAAGGCTCGCTAACGAATCTTTTGCGAGCTATTGAGAACGAAATTTTTTTCTCTGCCACAAATTGAGCGACTTGTAATTAATTTGCGAGTGTTTTCTCGATAGTTTTGCACGTTTATGTTTCGCGTAAGTATCGCCAGCGATATTTCTTACGAACTTTTGGTTCAGTGGGTATGTTCATTTTGACTTTGCATGTGTGTGTTTAGACACGCGACAGCGCTCTCAGTTAGCATATGTTTGATGTTGCAAAAGACAGCAGTGTAAGCTCGTATACGGGGTGCCACAGAAACCTCTTCCAACCAAATTCCAACCGAATTCCAATTCTAAGGTCGAAGTGGCGCCCTCTACATGACAGCTAGCGGCGTCAACAAATTTTTAAATTTTGCATTATATTGGTGGAGAATGCGACTTAAAATTGAATTATTATAATAATTATTAATTTGTATTATTTTGCTAAAAATGCAACATGAAATCGAAAAAGTCTGCAAAGTCCAGGCGTTCCCCCAGCAAACTTCAGTGCACCACAATCAATGTCCAGAACGAACGTCCATTGGACCAATGTGATCGAAAGGATGCTGCTGCAAATGCAGATTCAAATCAACAAACGAAGCATTTCTGTTTTTCAAATTTCGCTACTTTTTTGAACTTCACCTTCTATTTACCCGTAGATAATTGCTAACTATCTAATCTTCATGATAATCGCAGTCCAAACTTATTCAAGGTTGAAGCAGAAATCACTAGAGATTTAAGTATAAACGTTTGCATTTCCAATTTAAATTGTGTAACTTTATATGTGAAGTGAAAAGAATTTCTTCGGTGAATTTGAACGATTTGGAATCAACTGCTTAATAATCTCTGCACACTGAGCACATTTTAGAGGAACGCATGGAATTTGATGATAATGTGAAATTTAAATTTACACTGGCCACATCTAACATCTTACATCTGTCAGTCAATGTCTCAGAAATGAGTAGTATCAAAAATTACACAAAAATATATTGAGAAAAAATAAATTGGCATGAAATTTACTTAACATTTGCTCAACAATATCAGACTTATGAATCTCATGGTGGTGATTAAAAGGCAGATATTATTGGTCCTTAATTTTTGTGTAATTTTTGTGTCACCCCCGATAATAAATTTTTGGCAATTTCCCGATTTAATTGAACCGATTGGCCTAAGCGTCCTATATACTCGTCGACGATTACCAACAATTAAATCTTGATGAAAATCTAATCTAATTATAGCTTTTTTTTTTAGTGAGTTCTAGCTGGCTCTAGGTCCGAAAAAGTTGTGTTTGTTCACAACTGAAAACAACTTATGCATTATTGTACACCAAAAATGAGCTGGTTGCCTATACGGTACCGTTTCATCATTCTCCCGAATGAATCTTCAGTAGGCTTATCGCTGGAGAAAACATCACTTCAGCTGCCTTTCCATACAATCAATGTTTTAATCAGTTGGGAACCTCAAAAAACAATGAAAGTAAAAATAGGACAAGCTTCTATGTTTTCAACTTTTTGGTGTACATAAGCTTCTAAGTCCAAAAGCTACAGCTTTTGAGAGAGTTTAGAACTGGCCGTTAATTTTGAATGAAAGCATTTAAAAAAGCGTTTGCGTTGTTTCTTGAAACTTTTGTTAGTTTCGTTTACGTCGTCGTTTTTTTTAATTTTTGCGATTATTTTTTTACCAATTGCCTTTATGCATGTTTTTAATTGCTATTCTGCTATTTGGGGCGGAAACAAATGGAACATATTAAAGATCTTAAAAATCCGTACAGTCATAAAATGTTCCGTTTTTCAGAATGACTCAAAATGAAATGAAATAGGCGTTTTGGCCCAAATTTAAGATTTTTGACTCATTTTCCATTTTGGGGAACCTATTTATGGAAAAGTAAATTTTTTTTATAAAAACCATGCCACATACTCTTTCGTTGCGGAGATAGCCCCTTACACACACATTTTTTTCTACTCTATAGTATAGATATAGAACAATGTATTTTAAGTGTGTGTTATTTACGAACCTTGATTAAAACTGACACCAGTTGTTTACACCAAGCTTGGAAATGTCTTCCCGCACCATCTGAGTGGTGGTCGTCTGCTCTTGACGCCTTCGCCTTGTACGCTAATATTTAAATCGTTTGATAATTCAAATTCCAAAACAAATTTTTCTTATCGAAATTGTTTGTGTGGTGAATTTAGCTAAATTTCATAACAAAACAAGAGAGATTTGAATCCAAAACAGTCACAAAATTTACAATTCAATTCGTATTTCTTCGTTTGACGTATTATCAAGTAAACTAAAGCGATAAGCGTCACCAAAATAGCAAGAAGTTTTGCAAATTCTTTCGATTTTTATTCTTTAAATAACTTTAATATAAATACTCATATATCAGTTTTATCAGATTGTATCAGATATCGGATAAACCTTAAGTAAGGCTCTAATTGATTATTTTGGTAAAGTATGCGTATGGCTGTTGCTTAACCGAGCAGTACAGGTATCTTAACAAACGTTAATTCAGAACCAGTTTATAAATTTCAACGCTACTTAAAGTGGTACAGTGGGACATTACAGTCATCGGGTGGTAGTATAAAGGGTAGCGATGGTAGTATAAAGGGTAACAACAGAGAAAAGAAAGATTTTCAGTTTTAAGCTTTCGCTAAATCTTGTCCAAATTAATCATTTGGATTTTCATTCCATTTGGAGTCCAAATCCAAAATAAAATTCGCTGCAGCTTTTTAACATTCGCCCGCTTTAAATTTACTTCATTTTCAGTTGAGAAACTGCAGCGGGACAACAATGCCGGCGAACGCAATGAATGCATTTCGTGGAATCAATTCTGCAAAGAGCCGCTGCCCGATCGTCCATTCACATTTTGGGAATGGTTCTATGCCATTATGAAACTCACCAAGGACCATTTGCTGGGCATGTGGAAGGCGGGTCGTATTACGGGCTTTATCAGCAAGGCCAAGGCCCAGGAAGATCTCTTGCGTGCTGGCACCGGAATAGGTACATTTTTGGTGCGCTTCTCCGACAGCGAAGCTGGTAAGACAGAGAGAATGAGTAGAGTGGTGGACAAATTTACAAAACCTTTTCTCTTCAGGCGCCGTCTCTATTGCCTATGTGAATGAATATGGTACGGTTCTGATGCTAAAGCCCTGGACTTCTAAAGATTTCCAAATTATCAATTTGGCCGATCGCATACGTGACTTGGACTTGCGCATTCTGCACCCCACGGACATTAATGTGGCGCCCTTAGAGCGCGATATCGCTTTTAGCGAATTCTACACACAACGGCCCGGTATGGATTAGCCGTTTATTTTTTGTTCAATCAATTGCTCATATTTTGCTTCAACTAGAAACGGCTCCGCGCAACGATGGTTATGTGCCCAGCACGATACGCGTCCAGGTGCCCACCACGGGTGGAGATAATGGCTCGATTGTGGGTACTCCGCATCATCCAATGCAGTCACCGCAACAGGATATGAATATGGGAAAGTAAGTTTTGCATGATGGTGCCACCTCCCCATTCCCCCATTAATACACCAACAAAGATTTTTCTTTTAATTTCCCTCTCCTGACTCTTCCGTTTAAAGCTTGACTAATAACTTGAGATGATCTCTTCAAGCCTTGAACCTGACAGCAAGGTTTATTATTTTACATGTTTTTTTTTGGCTACTTACACAATATAATTTTGATTGAAATTTTTCCAAAAAGTTTAATCTGATTGCAATACTTTGAATTCGAAAAAGACGTTAAGCAAAAAATAATAAGAACTAACCACAATTTGGGCATCGTTATTGTTATCGTTACAAATCGTTGATGCAACGGCTGAAGTGCCAATCAATGATGCTTTTGTGCTGTTTCCTGTTTAGTTAATAAAAATGACTCCGAAACTTGTGCTGCGCCTTCTCTTTTTTTCAGGGATGCAAAACGTTGGGGAAATAAGAACAATTGGTTTTTAGGCATAACTGAATCATGATTATCAAACAAGTTTGATCAAATGATGGCCGTATCGAAAAAGATTAGATATTTCAGCTAAGAGATTTTGTTGAATTTTGAGAATCTTATTACTTAACATCAGAGCTCGCAAATAACTGTTGACCGTACTTCCTTTTGCGGTCTGCACGCTTGCTCTCTTTCTGAGCAGAACTCTTCGTTTCGCTTTGTTTGAAAAGTTGACTGTTCTCAGTTAAGCGATTCTTGTTGTTCTCATTCAATAACAGCTTATAAATAGCGATCCGACTAAGCGCTCGAACATTAAGGGGTTATATACAGTTAGGATTTTCAAAAAATCGATTATTTTTTTTTTTGCATTTTCTTAATATATATATATCTGAGTATACACACACAAAATTTCAAGTCGATCCGACGAATATTTTCGAAGTTATAGACACATTAGTGAAGGAAAAATTAACTACATGTAAAGTGCTTTCAAAACTTTAATCGCGTTTTTCTCGAAACGGTGTTTTCAAAGACGGTGAGCAAGATTTCTCAGAAACGGCTGAACCGATCGGTTTGAAATTTTCACACAAGCTTCCTAACTATATTTTTTAGTAATTAATCGAAGGATTTCCCGATCCGATGAAAATTTCTCATTTTTCTAAACAATTAAAGAGCCGAATTTTGGTCGAAAATCGAACCTTTTGCTTTGTTTAGCCGCCATTTTGTCAAAAATTTTTTTTTGCTAATTCCTTCGATTAATCACTAGATTATTCATTATATTAATGAAATTTATTTGGTTTTTGCATTTTGGATGATCCAGTCCAGAGATATCGTGCTCACCGCAAGAGGCCTTTTTTTTCCGGACCTCTGCAAAATTGGCAATATCAACGTTCCCGATGATTACTTTTGGCAATAAAAAAAATGTGAATATAGTTTAAGGTTGTCATAATATACCTGCCAAGTTTCAAATCAATAAACCAAATAGTTTGCTTAGAAAAAATATCTGAAAAATGCCTTTTTTTCGACCTCCTAACTGTATATAACCCCTTAACAGTCAGCAGATGAGCAAAAAAAATGAAGGGCTCAGCGTAAAAGCTCTTTTTTTTTGTGTTTGTGAAGCCCAAACGAACGCCTCACTCGCACACAAAAACTTTGATTTTCTTCGCTCGCGATAAAACGGTCTGCGATGAGCGGAGCAAAGGGGCAACAATAAAATTGGTTGTTCTCTGAGCGCGATTTATTCAAGAGACTACGTGAACGGTTCATCTATGACTCTGCTCAAAGGTTTCGTTTATAACAGTTATTTTTAGACAACAAAAAACGGGCAACAGTCATTTGCGAGTTCTGCTTAATATTTTACAAAATATTCAAAAATTGATGCCACTTATTTATTTCCCATTTAAATGGGCATTCTGATTTATGATTGCGATTGCTGATGAGTCTCTCCTAAACGGCATTGCTTGCAGACTTAAAGATATTCTGATATTAAGAGATAAGAGATATTAAATAGAGAATCTCATGTGAATGTTTGCACAAAGTCGTCTAACTGAGCAATCGGTAACCAATCACAGTTTTTGTTTGATTCTTTTTCAACAATCAAGAAAGCATCTCCGACCACATAAAGTATATGGGCATGAAAAAAAGTCAAATTAAATCGAATTTTTAGTTCTTTTTTTACTGTATACTGTATATAATATAGCTCTTAGCAAGAAAAAAAAAATTGTATCTGTCGAACGTGACATTTTTTCCATCATCATATTTATGTGGTTTCTGCTATAATGCGAAGCAAAAACTTACAGTTAATTGCATTGGCATAGTTTCTCATGGTTTCTTATGCATTCTTCTATAGCCCTTTGTACCATCAGAAAGATTTTAGATATTGAAAGTACATGTCATCTATAGTCATTCTGATCCCTGTTCCGGCAAATGTGCAGTGTATTTTTACTTAAACACTTCGTGCATTTTGGTTAAGAACTTAAACTGAGGGTGGAGATAGCATAAAAAGAAATTGACGGACATGGTCAAAGCAACTCAGCTCGTGATGCTGATCAAGAATATACGTACTTTATGTGGTTGGAGATGCTTCCTTCTATGCGTTGCAAACATCTGGACAATTTAAATATACCTTCTGCATGGGTAAGAAAATAAAGACAAAAATGGAAATTTCTATATTTATCTTTTAATTATGATTTATTTGTTTTTTATACCTTGAAAAGTGATTATAATTTTGCCAAGTTTGCAACGCATAGAAGAACATCTCCGACCACATATAATAATTCGACAGACGACTGAGTCGATTATTTTCCTCCGTCTGTCGTTGTCTGTTTCACGCGAACTAGTCCCTCAGTTTTGGAGCTATCGAGCTGAAACTTTGCACAGAGTCTTATTTTTTCTGCAAGCTGCTTATATGTCGGAACCAACCGGATCGGATGACTACTGCGCCAAACAAATGTTCAGTTCAAAAAATGTAGTTTCAGAAAAACTGTTTTGTTCTCAATATTACGCTCTCATACACGGTCATGTTTTATTGTTTTTTTTGTAGTTTTGTTGTTGCTTGTAGTCAGTAAAATATAATCGAATGAAGTGGGTCGGTTTTCATGGTTTGTTTATTTTAGTCTAAGCTACAACTTTGCTCTGCATTTCTTGACCAAATTCTAAACGGATTTCAAGCTAAAGATAAAAGACTAAAAGCGAGAAAGCCAAGCTAACTTTGTCTGTGCCAAAGTTTTGATACACTTGAAAAAGCTTGCTTCAACGACAAGCGATTTCGAACAAACTTCGCAGATCAGCTTAAAAACACATAATTTTAACCATGAAGATCGCTACTATTAAGAACAAAACAGTTTTTCTCACTAAAATCCATTTTCCGACCGATCATTTGTATGTCAGCTTCGAGAAGTAGTTATCCGATCCGGTCATATTAGCTGCGTGCAGTCAAAAGAAGACTCTGTGCAAAATTTCAGCTCCATAGCTTCAAAAATGAGGGAATAGCTCGCGTAGAAACAGACAGACGGATTTTTATTGGACATTTTTGAAATTTTGATTCTGAAACTATTAGGGTATTCACGACCCCCAGTTGAGTTACGCAATTGTTGAGTTGAGAATTTGTTGACAGTTTTACAAAAACAAAACACACTAGCCCTGCCCCCTTACTAACAGAGCACTATTTCTCCGGTCGAATGAGAATTTCTATCACATTTATTTGCCTATTTCATCTGGTAGTATCGAATTTACCATCGCAACTTTGAGATCTGATGTCATAAATGCGATAACAAAAAATTAGCTACTTGGTTTTTTGGTAGCTTTCCCGAAAGGTTTCTGCGTTACACCTATGTACGTATTCTGTGCAACGTGGCACAGGTACATTAGCCAATTTGCTATTAAATTAACTTCGGGGTGTTGAACACATCTCCTCGGCGGCCGTTGCGCCATTTTCAGATAAGCCGAATTGTAGCTACCAGTTTTTGGTGTCTTACTTCTATACAATGCTATATTTATTTAAAGGTTGGTCAGTTGGTTTTTGATGCTTTACTTGGCCGTTTTATAAGCATCAATTTGAATAATAAAACTAAAAAAAAAAATTATTGAGTTCAACAGGCATGTTGACAAAAGGGTTATTCACAATTGAACATGTTGAAAATTCATCAACTCAACAATTCTAGGGCTCGTGAATACCCTATATGATTTATAGGATTTGCAAATCATAAATGATTAGTGGGCCAAATTTAGAGCTCCAGCTTTCCCTGTCATAAAAACCGAACTACCAATAGTTTCAGAGATATTTATTTCTTAAATGCAATCAGAACCAAAAATCTATCTATAATATCAATGCCCTTTCAGATTTTGTTAGTCTCGACTTGATCAAGTTTGAAGTAGTGCACTGTGTAATTTATCGCACAGTTACAGCTGCGTTGCCTCTAGTTACACTGTGCAACACTAAAAAGTTGATAGAATCGGGACCGAAATATTTTGTAAGGATGTGATGGTAGTACAAAAGCCCAGTCTGGGTTTGGTCTGATTAGCTGCCGTTTTCTTTTTGTCTCGACGCGATCAAATTTTTTGAGTTCAATAATGTTTCACAGTGTTATTGTATCATATTTCAAACCTTCGTGGAATATACGATTTTAAACGATTTTAGGTAATTCAAAATATGATTACTATTAGGGCGCTTTTCAATATCGCGCCATGAAATTCTTTGAATTTGACAAGCTATTCAAAATTAAACCCTAACAAAAGTATTATAGGCTTTTTCCACTGAGCAACATCCAACATCTAACATCTGAAGCAAAATGTTTCTATTCCACACGTTCCTCATGAAATTAAGTAGTGACAGAGAAACTTGTCAGTATTATTAAATTTTTTTTTATGTTAAGTCGGCAGGAAAAAGACTTGAAAACGCCTTCACAGAACTATCTAGACCAATGATGACAGTGACAATCAGATAGGTGCTCGCCCCAGGACTGATGCAGATCTTTCCACCTTTTACACAGAGGACCCAATTGACATTAATTCTGAATTCAAGCAGCAAATGCATCGATAATACCAGCCCATATACCAAAACGGACTAGATCTGATTCTGATTAAATTACAAAAAAGATACTGGAGCATTAGAACTCGCAAAATATGTCACAAAACGCCCAAATAATCTTCCTCGGGATGCAATAAACTCTTTTAATCCCCATGAGCTTCATAAGCCTGATATTGTGCAAATGTTAAATATATTTCAGCCAATTATTTTTTCTCAATATATTTTTGTGTAATTTTTGATACAACTCATTTCTGAGACATTGACTGACGGATGTAGATGTTAGATGTCGGCAGTAGATTTCAATTTCACATCATCATCTAATTCCATGCGTTCCTCTAATATGTGCCAGTGTGCAGAGACTATTAGGCGCCTTCACACTGTTCGACACAGACGACATGACAATCTAGTGCCTCGTTCAGTTTTCAAGAAATGCTTATCAATTGACAGTCGACACAAGAATAGCGAACAGCAACTAAACAACCCACGGCCAAGCTCAGGTCGTAGAAAATAGCATTACGCGTCGAAAAGTAAGGCCCAGACTTCGTTAGAGATATAAAAACAAAAGCGACAATCAACAATTTAAACCGTCCACTAAAATATGGCGCGCTGACAAAGTTGTCAAGAGAGAGAGAGAAAGAGGAGGCCCTTTGTTAGTAGCGACTTTAGTATTGTGTCGAGAATTGTAGTTAGATATTCACAGAGATGAATGAACAATGAGTGTTTTATGGAATTTTTGTTGAGAAACTAAGGTTTTGGTGATTAGTCCTAAACTCAAAGACAGGTCCTACATGCTTGACCCAGAAGCTAAGTGTCTTAGTGTCACCGCAAGTCTTTCAGTTGGTGATATTGGGTCACGACAATTCGTTTTTTGCTTCTGGATTAAGGGTGCATCCATAGATGCCAGTATGTCAAATATTTTTGCGTTCATTCTTACAAAGTTTTTAAACTTTCTTGGGATGCCTCTGAGCTCATTTTTTAATTTGGCGAACATACCTTCTTGGGGACGAGTTAAGTTCAGCTCGTCCACCCTTTCGGCTCATCTACGTCGTCGTCAACAGCTAAAAAACCCATACCGATGCAGACAATTGCCGCTAGCATCTGGCCTGAACTTCAGACTACATTTTGTAAAATTTTATCTTTTCGAATCGAGGCAAATTAAAAATTCACTTATTTTTTTCAGTCTGAATTTTAATGTGGTTGGTTTCTCATTGACAGGTTTTGGAACTTGTGCTTGAACTTTGTTCATTGATAAAAGTACTCATTTAACATCATTTTTTGAGTACAATAACATGATATCCAGTGTATACGGTATCATCATTTGTCAATTTGTAATCGATGAATTTTTTATCGATATGTCTCATGTGTCGAACAGTGTGAAGGCAGCCTTCGATATGTCCGAATTTAATGTGGACATAATAACATTTTAAATAAAATTTCAATGCACAACCGTGGGGTTTTTATTACCCAATTAATGTAATTAACAATGTTTAATTACAAAAAAAAACTAAATTTTAAGTACAATTATTATAAAGTTGTCCTGATATTAAAATTTATTATTTCCCAAGAAACGTTATTGTAATGGTAAAGGTTAGCCGCGGTTTTCACTACCTTTCGTTTGACAGATCTGTTAGCATTATACAATACATTTACAAAATAGCGCAACCGAAAGTGGCTCTTCGTATGCGCGAGAATTTATCGAAATACGAGAGGACTACAACACACAAAAGCCAGGGTCACTCAGTCGTTACTTACATTTCATCAGGAGTCGGTTAGATACACCAACAACTTTGAGTCATCGAACCAAGGTGGTGCTAGAATACCGAAGTGGCGTCTGTTTGTTATACTGTTAGTATTTCCTTGAATGTGTCTACTAAAAAGATTTAAAATTTTGCTTTATCGTGTAAATCAGTGGCCGACAAAATACACATGCTCATTTTGTCATTGCATGTGTGTGTAGCCAAGCGAGAGCGCTCTCTTTTAACACTGGTTTGTTGTTGCAAAAGAGAGGAGCGCTCTCGGTTTGTTGTTGCAGAAGAGAGCAGTGTAAGCTCGTATATCGACGTCGCTGCTCTTGTATACACCGAAAATAGAAACATGCCGGCCACTGGTGTAAATGTTGACTTAAACAGGTATAATTTATGTCTCTTCAAATAATCATTTGAATCATAAAACAGACGGTATGCGGTCATTGGTTTTAGTTTAGATTTTGTGTCCAGTTCGCGGCTTGGTTTGCATCCCTGAATTGTGTTTTGTTCATTATTACCAACACCCGAAACTTACTGTCTCTACTTTTTGTTTATTTTCATTTTGCAACCTTGATTTTGGGTACTACAAATGTGTGTTGGTGTTTGTTGTTGTTTCATGGTGCTCAGCCTTACACCACCGATGAGCAACATAACTTATCCATCGGGTATCGATGCCTCACCAACTGTCATGGAAGATTCGGACTCAGATGATAGTTTTGTGGCCTATGCTCTAGAGAATTTGGTTATGAACACAGAACCCGGCGATCCCTTACTGGATCAGATCATTAATACCATAAGCAATGTGGTGCCACATGATGACACTTTTAATAATTATCCAGCGTTTGCCGTGCCATCGCCCTATAATCAGACGGTCCAGTACTAAGTGCAGGGGCGTGAACGTTGGTTGTGTCCGCCTACTTACCGAAAGGTATACAAGTTTTATAATTATGTACCGCATTTAAATCACTCAAACCAAAAGTTCACTTCGATGTGCTCTGTTCACTCAATCGCAGCTCTAACATTGCTTCTCCTACCCGCCCTCCAGTACTTCAAGTCAATCAGTCAATGGTCATTCTCATGGCACGAACGCATTACATTTCACGCATACAAACACACACACATATATATATATATACATTCATCAGAATCGTGTGCTCCGACCACATTTTTACTAACTCTAGATATAGCAGATTGTACTCGATATATAATTGTGCGAGTTCTGTTTAGTCATTTTGTGTGTCAGTTGTTAATTGTTGTTCAGTTGCTCACTCACATTTTATGGATACCTGCTATGTATCAGAGCAACTGAATAATAAAGAGCACTTGTGCAACACTGGTGTTTTAATGGGATTTTCGTTTGATATTTAATTTCTTTTCTGTTTGTTCTTCAAAGTATTGCCATCGTTTTAAACTTTTCAGCTGATGCAAATTGATATCAAAATACAAATTTTTCCGCTAACCAATTTCTAATTATTTTCTTCTTATCTTTTTGGCTATGAAAACGTTGCAGCTTACAGAATAGCACCATCATGCACCTATAAGAAAACGCGCGCTAGACTGGCTTACCAAGCAACAAATTCTTAAAGAATCCCAATGAAACGAACATTTCTTGCATGCTCACTTTGGTTTCTTGTTGTATTGTCAATTTGTTGTTATATTCTAAATAGTACATGGGTTATAAACACTCTTTTTTGACTAATTCTCACGCACATAAGTCACGACAATCATCCATTCCTAAGCCACATGGCCATATCGCATGAATCTTTTACCCTTGCTTCCTTCTCGATCTAATTTTTTTATTAATTTCGATTTCTTTTTCCTTTTTTTCTGTATTTTCCCTCACGTTTTTTAGTGGTAATGATTTTGCCATGGCGGACTTTGAAACGATGCAAAACTTTGATGTATATAAACTATAAAACATATATATATAATATATATTCATATATCAAAATTTATGTATAAACAAATACCATATAAACAATTAATAGAGTGCCGAGCTCTTTTGGACGTCCAGTAGATGTTAACGCAATGATCGAGCACTTGACTCATTGTGGATCTTCATTTCAAAAGTTTTAACCAATTTTAATTTTAAGAATTTGGGAATGCATCGTTGTGGCATGTTCTCTTTGGTACGTATTTATATTGATTTTCTTTTTCTCTGTGTATAGTTTTAGTTAACTTGAGTAACTCGAGATATGGTTGTGAGTCTTTGTCCATACATAAATCACTTCATAAAATTAATAATAGTCGAATTTATTGGTCAACGTATTTAATGTTATATTTATAATATCTTTGAGGTATTTGTTGAAAATGTTTTTAACGTGCAATGTCATAAAATAATACTCAATTTTAAAGCAAAGTAATGCAAAAAAAAAAAACAATACTGATCTACATGTTATGTAAAATGTATTCGAAAATTGATATCAGAAAAGCAAAATTCATGTTATTACTAGAAAAACAATGTTACAAATAAATATAGTACTTTTATCTGAAGCTGGTACGAAAATACCTACCAGAGCTAGGTGCTAATTTTCGCCACATAAACAAATGAACAAGCACGAGCTAACACGATTTGTTACGAACGAATATGACAGAACAGAGCAATTATCTTGTTTTTTGCTTTCTCATAAATGATTAACATTTGTCGGTCGTAAAAGACACAATTGCAAACTCTGCTTTAAAATAGCGGAAGACTCCATTCAATTGTGTACACCTCTAAAGTAGAAACCCCAAATTGTAGATTAAGCGAGAAGGCTAATCTAACTTTGTCTGTACTAAAGTTTTTATACCCTTGCAAGTGCTGGTTTTAAAATATCCGGGTTTAAGAACGCTAACGCCAACTTTCCGACCGATCGTCATACGAATTCGAACTAATATAACAATCAACAAGTTTAACAACGACAAATTTGAAAATAATAAAGTTTTTCTCACAAAGACCCATTTTGTGACCGATCGGTCCTATGGCAGCTGTACAATATAGTAGCCGTGCGATTTTGACCAAATTTTGCAGATCTGTTTGCACGCTTTTACTATTCAAGGGTACGAGCAGAGAAACGCTAAAATTTTAAACAACAAAAATTGTTTCTCAGTAAGATCCCTTTTCCGATCGAGCTTTGATAATTATATACGGCACTGTTCCGAATTTCAAGGCGATTTTGGTGTAAACTTTCATATTTTGCAGTGGAATTGAATAATGTTGTATACAAGGCTGCAAACCTCTAAAATTTTACAGAAGGTTCGGTCCGGAGGTTCGAACCCGTTGTAAACTCTAAGGTTCGGTTGGAACTCCTGAACCCAAGGTTTTAGTTCGAACCTCGGTTCGCTTGAACTTATCTATACTATAAATTTGTAGAAAAAATGTGTGTGTAAGGGGCTATCTCCACAACGCTTGCACCAAGTTGCATGCGTTTTTTTTTTAAATAATATCCAGAGTATGTGGCATGGTTATTATAAAAATGTTTACTTTTCTATAAATAGGTTCCTGATAAATTAAAAATTATTCAAAAGATTCTCAAATTTGGGCAAAAAATGATATGATAGATAAATTAAACATTAAATTCATTTTGTAAGCAGCATTTTGTATCTTCTAGGAGCTGTTCATCTATACTACTCGGGGCAACATTTTTTAAGTCCTCGTAATTTTTTGACCAAAATTTCTATGTATGTTCTCTTGGACAATTTTCGCAGGAATCTATAACATCATTTAAAGAATTCATATTTGTTTATTGCTTTCTTTTGCTGTCATAAACTTCTCTTATTCGCAATCAAACGTTGAGTCGAGTTGAGTTTGAATTTTGAAAACTCTGCTGCTTTGAAACTTATTTTTTTGGCCAGAAGTTAACAAAGTGGGAAATCTCGGGTATAAGAACACAGCAGCCAATATTGGTACTGAGCTCATAATAGTGGAACGTTTATCAAGGCACTTAGATAGTAATAATATTTCAAAACCATTGCTCGACATGAAAAGCAAGCGTAATAAAAATCACTTGGTAGTAATTGTGGGACTTTAAATAGATATATTATACTACTTTCCATTCAAATGTTTTTAGCTGAATGTTAATCAACTATGAATGCTAAAATCTTTAAGAGTTAGTAAACGTTCGCCCATTTTGTAGGTTAAGTTCCATCGCGTCACTCAGTCTAGCACTGTTTTTTTTTTTCAAACTAAAGTGTGCAATCTCTGCTACTGTCAAACTAAACTTCCTTCAAAAAATCTACTACTTACCCTGGTTTAGAGTGTGTGTACTATAGACATTTTTAATACCACTTGAACGGTAAAACTGAAATTGCAAATTTTTTAGATAAGTACTAGAAACTTCTACAATTTCGAACAGATTTCGATGTGTGAACACTTTTCGAATTTATTCTACATTAGGTTACATCATCCAAAAGAGAAAGAAATTTTAAATAATTTTTTTCTTGGTAAAAATAAAGGTGTAATTTACGGTTTTTTTTAAATTTTCGATAAAAATTAATCAAAATTCTCGATATCTTTGTAAATAGCAGCTGCACCACAAATGTGACAATGAAATGATGTACAATCAATTGAAACATCATTTTATTAGATTTAATTTGATGTACAAAACTTGTTCATAAGTTATTTTATAGTTGAGATATTTGAAATTAAGTGAGAGGTTCTTTTTTCAAAAATGCGAAATACGGTAATTTGGGATAATCTCGAGATCTGTTCTACTGAGAAATTTTTAAGCTCCATATTCGGATTCAGCGCGTGATTTTACAAAAGAAGTGACATCAAATTGTAGAGGATTAGAAAAAATTGAATAATTTGTAAACTTATGTTATCGACGGTGATAGTATAAATTTGACCGAGAGAAATATCGTAGGATTGGAGCACATCTTGAATGATAAAAGTGAGATTACAAATGACTTTTATATTTCGCTGTATGTGTTATTGGAGAAACTACATAATTTGGCGAACCGAACCAGATTTTTAGAAAAAGTGGTCCGGTTCGGGTTCAGGTTCATGGTCCGGTTCGTCGGACCCAAAAACCCCGAACCGTACCGGTTCGAAGTGGTTCGGTTTAGGACCGGTTTGCAGCCTTGGTTGTAGACACTGAAAAAAAAGGATAGTTTTTGATGATCTGCTTGGTCTGGATAGTTAACTGTCCTATTTTGGGATCCATTAGATCTTTTCGAAGTCGATTTATTTTCGTAGGATGTTTAACAACTATGCATTTGAACTGTTGAAAAATATTTTTTTTTTTATTATCCATTGGATCTTTATGAAATATCCTTTTGATCCTTTTTTATACCCTTGCAAAGGGTATTATAATTTTGCTTAGAAGTTTGCAACGCATAGAAATATTCATTTCCGACCCTATTAACTATATATATTCGTTGAGCCTTGTCCGTCCGTCTGTCTGTCTGTTTCTACGCAAACTAGTCTCTCAGTTTTAAAACTATCGATCTGGAACTTTGCACAGAGTCTTCTTTTTACTGCGCACTGCTAATATGTCGGAACCGAACGGATCGGATGACTATATCTTATAATAGTCATAGGAACTATCGGTGGAAAAGTGGGTCTTTGTGAGAAAAACTTTTGTTTTTAATGTTAACGTCTCCCAACCCAGCGATTATAAATATTATATGCATTCATACAGATTTGGAAGTTTTGGTCAATGTATGACTATATTTATAGCATAGAACTATCGGTCGGAAAGTGGGTTTTAATGAGAAAAACTTATTTGTTTATAATGTTAACGTCTCCTAACTCAGCGTTTATTAATACTATATGCTTTTACACAGATCTGGAAGGTTTGGTCCAAATCGGATGACTATATCTTATAGCTGGGATAGGAACTTTCGGTCGGAAAATGGATTTAATTTAGACAAATTGTTTGTTTTAATGTTGGCGATCTTAAACTTTGGTGAATTAAAACATTTGCAAGGGTATAAAAACTTCGCAAAGACGAAGTTAGCTTGGACTTCTCGTTTAAAATATCCATTGGATCTTAATGACATATCCCTTGGATCTATAATTAATATCTTTTTGATATCCTTTGGATCTGATTTAGATATCTTATGGATCTGTTATAAAGATCATTTCCAAATAAAAGATAGCACTATAATTTGGGTAATTGTCTAGTCAGGGCACAGCGCAGAAGGAGTATGCCCCAAAGAGCAGAGAAGCTCCAGATACCAGGTACCCAGCTACCTATGTATAGAAAAAAATCATTTGGAACCAACTAAGGAAATGTTTTGAAATGTTCAGTAGGATGTGATTTTTTTTAATATTCACAATTAATAGTTTAATAGTTAATAGTTTGAAATAAATGTTTTGCTTTTCTTATATCAACTTGAATACAATCGAATCGAGCTTATTTATATATAACTAAACAAATTTGTAGAATGGAGTGTGTGAGTGAAAATTATATTAAAGTTAAGAACTGCAGAAGGTTTCTTTTGGCACTGTAAGACTAGAAAAATAAGTAAAAATTGATTATTGAGATTTTTAAAAAGTGTTGTGCAATTATTACGAATTTACTTATCATGTTATTCATGATGCAAACGAAAAGGAGCTTCGATATAGACTTAATAAATGAAATGTTAAATGTACAAACCTGCTGCGGCATAAACTATTTTTATTTTCTGTACTAATTACGATTTCAATTTGTTTTTCCAGCATTTGTGAACCGCCACACAACAACTACAGCAACAATTACGAGTTGAATGCATGCAAATTGCCTCACCTAAACCCCAACACTTTTGGCCCATACCCAAAATATTATGTCTGATCCTAAGCATACTATATACATACAGTACATACATATTTTATTTTGTATAAACTTTTGGAATGCGTCTGCATGTTAGTGGTTTTTTTTTGCTAGTTCTTAACTTGGCATAAGTTTACGATTTGTTGAATCTAGATTTTTTGATTTTTATTTTAATTTTAATTGACTATTTTAAGGATTATCACCAACGAGTTTAGTTTTAACAAAACGAAAACGGAAGCAAAGCAGAAATTATACACTTAAAATCTTCCACCTTTAGTTGTTATGCTTTTTGTAAAAAAAAAACACCCTTTTATTGCTTCCATATGCACCTAATGCAAACAGTTAATTAATGTATGTATACTCTTTCATTTAGGGGCATAATTGTTGTACAGCATTACAAATGCTTTCAATGTGTATGTGAACTATATATATTTTTTGTATACACTTTTTATGTGAACTTTTAGAATTTTTTATAACTTAAGTGCATACCGCAAAATTAAAATTTAATAAACATTTACACACATTTTTGTATGTATGAACGGATAACGAATTAATTGCTTGTGTATTTGTTCAAACGAATTCAATTTGAGCCACAGAAAAAATAATATTAAACTGTGTACGTAAAGTTTTTTTGAATATTTACTTGTAAAAACTCACGCACACATTCCCACTTGGATATATTTATAATGCTCTACACACAAAAGCTGATATTGGGAATTTAGTGTGTTTAAATGTTTACATTACTATTTCAATTAATTGAGATGTTTTAAATGTTTGTGGGAAAGTAAGAAAGAAAAAAAACTTAAGAACTATTCTTGTCAAAATGGCCAATAAAGATTTCATTTTAACAGCAAACAGAAAATGTTTTTATTTAGGAGGGTCGATTATACAAATACTGACTGACTCGTAGAGATCAACGAGCAAATGTGGAAACAAGTCACTCAACAGCAACAAACTTCAAGTGAAGCAAAGGAAAAGGACATATCTATATTTTCAACACAATGAAGGTAGTCTGAAAGATGTCTTGAACAAATATCTGCGCATCCCTGAAACATTAATGGAATCAGAGAAAAACTTCAGCCAGACTGGATTAATTATAAGTAATCGTCGGGGTTCTTAAACCAAGCATATATTTTCGAAAAATAGGGCATGGATCTCTGAGTAAGCTTTTAAGTTTTTTTTTTTTGGCCAACATTTTTTTTGTATCCGGTTGTGGACACCCTTGTAAAATCGCTAGAAATGAAAAAATGTGAAGTAAAATGGCCCTGAATTGATGAAAAAAGAAAGTTTATTTCGAATTGCAATTTTTGCCTATGAAATAGCTGGCCGTCATGCCAGCGCACTTCAAATGCACAGGACGATCGCAAACATCGCAATGAATCGTATTTGCAGCGGTCAGTTTTTCGGGCAAAAGCGCCAAACAAATCAAACAGAAGTCGACATCTTCGTCTTCTTCCGATGACGAAGACGCTTTTTTCTTGGCACTGCGTTTGGCCGACGGCTTGGATGGTGGTGTTGCCTGTCGTTTTCCTGGCCGGCCACGTTTCTTGGGGGTGTTCTTATGGTACGACTCAGAATCACGCTTGACTGAACGCTCAGCAGATTTTTTTGCCTTCTCGCGCAAAATCTCGACGCTTTCCGGAGAAGTTAGCACAGTGGTTTGCATTGGCTTGCGACCGCGATTCGATGGCTTTTTCGGAAAAGTTCCTTGCACCGGCCCAATTTCATCGAACAGTGATAAGCGGCTAGCCGAAGACACTCGTGAAGTGGATGGTCCTCTTCTTCTCTCCCAATATTGGGATCGGCGGAAACGATGATACGACGCTGATTGTCTTCATCAAGATCAGCTTCTGTGGCGACTTCTACTGCATTTCGTTTGACAGCCTCAATGAAGTCAGCTTTGGAGAAAGCATCAGGGTCAAACGGAACAATACCGGGCTTACGAAAACCGGACTTGATTGTTTTTGGCGTCATTGCCAAGTCGAGTGTCCTGCACACGAACGAATTCCAACAAAACCGAATCAACAACGGACAAAACATCTACAAAATTTGCTCTGACTTTCTCCAAATACCGGATCAAAGTGGGTCGAGGCAGCCCATATTCCTTGGCTGTAGCTTTGACGGTCCTCTTATCGATGAGGCATTGCTCAATGGCATCGACCAGCCCATTAAAATTGATTTTTTTGGTGTTGACATGGCAAAAAATGCACAAAAATTCACAAAAATGCTGTTAAAATATGTTACACTAACATAAACAACTATATTTGACAGTTTTATGGCCAAACACACGCTTTAAACACAAAAAACGAGGGTGTCCACAACCGGAGCAAAAGTTTGTCCATTCTTGCAAATGGTAGCCATTTTTATTTTGTTCAGCAAATTGACACGACACAAACGTTTCACTGAAACTTGATATCACATCAAAAAGTACACTTAATGCACTAAATAACAAAGTATAATACTCACCTCTTTTTAATGTTTTGTTTCGATTTAACGCAATGTGGAAATTTAAAAAAAAAGAAACTCGGAAAATTTTTTTTTTATTTGCTCATAAAACTTTTATAACTAGTAATCCAGGCGATGGGCACTCCGTTTTTACAAATCTGCCATGCATATGTAAATTAAAAGCAGATTGTATTGGATTATTTTTCATACTGATGGCAAAGTATTCTATAACGTAGGAGTAATCCTTTATATCATGGCAATTTACGAGGCTGAGAGCAAATCAAATATCTGTGGAAAATGCAGCATTCTTGATGAAATAGAACAGGATTTTTTTATATGTGTTTTCCTTTAGAGAATTTTGACATTAAACGACTAGAGAAATATGATAAGATTAGTTGGGGGATGGTGACCTTTTCGTTAGAACAGGTCCTTGGGACCTTGTGCCGTCCAAAACAATCATTATTAGATATATGGTAAGTGTCAAGTCAGCCTTAAGGGGTTGGTACAAGTTGCAAAAAAAATTGATTTTTTTCGTAGCTTAGATATTGAAAAATATTTTCCCAATCGGATTTAAAAAGGTTTTGCATCAAGGTTACATCGATACTAAGCAAGAATCTTTATTCCTTTTTGCTTTCATATAACTCCGCAAATCATGGCAACCATTGGCGAACTTTATTTTAAAAGTTTAAATACCCTTGGAGCAAGACATATGCCTGCCAGTTTGCTATACATTATATAAACTTTTAAAAAAGTTTTTCTATCATATGGCAGCTATATGCAATTATTAATTATACAACAAATATTATCTTTGGGAATGCTGAGACCTACTGTTTTCATATTGCCGTTTTGAATGTCCTATCTTATGTACACGTATGTACGTACTTTCACTTTCCTTT
Source organism: Lordiphosa stackelbergi (assembly GCA_018904235.1). Classification (NCBI taxonomy): domain Eukaryota; kingdom Metazoa; phylum Arthropoda; class Insecta; order Diptera; family Drosophilidae; genus Lordiphosa; species Lordiphosa stackelbergi. The sequence goes on from JAEIFU010001298.1 coordinate 27,949, forward strand.
TTTTGGGCCGATTTTGGCACAAATTAAAAAAAAAAACACATTGCGCGATCTAACACCTACTTGATAAATAAGCTTGATAATCAAGTTGATCAGCAAAACACGACTCAAGCACACCAAAAGAAAACTGCTGGTTCCAGGTGCATTGACGAATTGTTCAAGTCCAGCATTCGAGTGGCAACTAACAATCAGACTATTCCAGATGCGGGCCGTTTGTCCTGATGAACGCACGCGGTCTTCTTTTGACTGCACGCTGCTAATATGTCGGAACCGACCGGATCGGATGACTAGTAGTTGCCATAGAAATGATCGGTCGAAAAATTTTAGTGAGAATAACTGTTTTGTTCTCAATATTAGCGCTCTAAAGTCGCTCATGGGTAATATTAAATGTTTTTAAGCTGATCTGCGAAGTTTGGTCGAAATTGCTAGTCCTTGAAGCAATTTTTCCGTTTCCTGTGCCATAAATACTATAGATAAATAAATAGAATTATTGTAGTTTATATGCCTGCTGTTAAGACAAATTTTATTTAGGCTTTGTTTTCAGTTTTTGTTGGCGCAGCATTTGTCCTTTGGTCCATTCTTGCAGGCACATTGACATTGTTGACTGCAGGCACAGTTGTCGCCGCATTTGGTAGCCGAGCACTGACAGTCTATAATGGAGAGAAGGCTTTGTGATCCAGAAATTCCTTTTGTAAATGTTTACCCATTATACTCACTTGTTCCGCAAGCCTTGCAACCCATTTTGTAATTAATATTCTGTTGTTTATTTGACTTTTAGTGACTTTTACAATAAGCAGATGATACCTAATGAAGCTCTACTCTGCCTTTTTATACTGTTTTAGGTGCAAGCTGTTTTGCACACCACTAGAAAAAAACATAAAATTATTGATAATGCTTAAACATTAAAGGCTTATCGCAAAGCGTGCGCAAAATTGCGTCGCTTTTGTTATCAGCTAAAGCTAGAGAAAACTTTTTGCGCCCGCCGACCCGACGGAGCGCAACTGCACACGGCTTCCTTATCTTATCAGGCAAGCTAACCCAGTTGGGGTATAAAAGGCAGTTTCCTCAAGCCAGCATCATCACATCAATTTCAACGTTTTAACTAATCGGTGCCAAGTCAATTCAGCGCAAATAACCCAACAAAATGCCTTGCAAAGGATGCGGAAACAGTAAGTGGCAGCAATATCAAAAATTCAATCATCAAATCATTCTAATAAAAACATCCTTGTTTCCATAGACTGCCAGTGCACATCCGGCAAATGCGGTAATAACTGTGCCGGAAACCAGCAATGCCAATGCGCCGCAAAGACTGGATCAAAATGCTGTCAGGCGAAGTGAATGGTCGCGGAAATAGCTACTTAGTAAATTAATAACTATGACTGATCCTTGTTAATAAAATTTTATATTATAACCAAAATGGAATGACACATTAATTCACATAAGTAAAGAAGAATCGTTTGCTTAAGAATGTTTGAATATTGTGGTTGATATCACCATGCCCGCCAGATTATCCATCTCCTTGCTCAGCTAAAACTTTAACCAGGCACATGGACTTCTTTTTGGAATCAATGGACTCTATCAGCGGTGTCACAGAAATCTCTTCCAACCAAATTCCAACACAAAACCAATTCTCGGTGTCACTGAAATACCTTTCGGTTGGTTTCAAATCTCTCGTGTTTTGTTGGGAGATTTAGAGAAATTCACCACCCAAACAATTTTGATAAGCAAAATTAATTTTGGAAATGTAAACAACATTATTTTATGCATAGCTTGCATCAAAGATTTATAGATATTGTAGATGACGCATGTGAAACAAAAATCGATAGTTGTTGGGACCTAACATTGGATCCCAATTTGTGATTCTCGCTGCCTTTACGAGGATACAAATATTGAAATTTAGAGTTGACATTGGATCCCTAAAAAAAAGGTTGGTATGAGATGCGGTATCTATGTATATATGTGGTGTCTTTAGTTGCAGTGTCCAGCACCGTTTAATTTTCTTGTGGGCGTCTATACAAACATCCGTACACTGCTCTCTTTTTGAGAGCGCTCAACCTCAACCCAGCCAATGCGCCCTCTATATATGGCGGCGCTCTCTGTGTACCAGCATGGGTTTTATGATTGGCGCAAAAATATTTATTTAATTCTGACTATAATTTTTGGAGAATTTGACTTTTTGAATTATAATTTATAAATGCATCATAAAACTTATAACTCAATAAAAAATTTAATTTAAAAATAAAACGCACCGATTAATACTGAGAGATATAGCGCCGTTTTTATATGGCAATACGATATATTCTCAAGTTTTCTCACTAGAACTACATTTTGGACCGATCGTTCCTATGGCAGCTAGATAGTCATCCGTCCGGCCGGTTCCGACAAATGTGCAGCGTATTTATACCAAAAGACTTCGTGCAAAGTTTGGTTGAGATAGCTTTAAAACTGACGGAGGAGATAGCATAGAAACAGACGGACAGACGGACAGGCTATATCAACTCAGCTCGTCATGCTGATCAAGAATATATATACTTTATGTGGTCGGAGATGTTTCTTTCTGTGCGTTACAAACATCCGGACAATTTTAATATACCCTCCCCAGGGTACTAAAATCGATTAACTTATACCAAGAAGATGGAAAATTATTATTTGCGAAGAGGGCAACCCTGTTTATAGATTCAATAGAGTTGAACCATTAGCATGGACACAAACCTTCCAACTCGATTTTCAAATAAGAAAATTAAATCTCTTGAAGTTTTGGGACGTCTTTTGCCAACCAATCGAGGACAAAATCTCTAAAGATTTCTGAGACACCCCCGTATAAGATAATTTATAAGCCATTGGAGCAATCGTATTCAATTTTGATCTAAAAAAGCAAGCTTTCTGCTGTTTACAAAAATAAAATGTGTCCAATTCTGATCACACTGATTTCGTTGTGTTTCACACAGTAAAATTTTAACACAACCTTCTCAGATATATTCCTCAGACTCTGATCGAAGAAATACGATTTCTTATAATTATTTATATTTTTAGTTTGTGCAAAAGTATGTAACAGGACATTTCCTACCCTATCTGTACTTATAAATCTTTAGGCCCGACTGACTGACAGACTGACATACTGACAAACTGACATATTATCAACCCACAGCCAAAACTGCTTATCCTAGAGATCTAAGATTTAGCATAGACCTTCGTTTAGTTTTGCAGGCGCGCACTAAGAAAGAAAATTCGGAAAATTTGTCCGCCAATTGAGTGAAAACACTAAAGAAAAGTTTATATGGGCCACATCAAATGAATTGAGGCGCTCAGCCAATATCATGGAGAATGAGTATTAGAGAGAAAACTAGCTAAGTCGACAACGCTTCTGTCAGAAAGAAGGGGGGACAGGATAGAGTGTAGAGCGCAGTAAGGTTGACGGGAGGGGTGGGAAAAAAGGGGAACAGCAAATTTGAATTAAATTATAATTGAAAAGTGGCTGACAAGAGGTGAATTTGTTTTGATATTTAGTTCGCAATTAATGGTTCAACGAAACAGGACTTATGTTGAAGTTTTATCCACAAATATTTAGGCCTGTTCTCAATTCCACTTGAACTTTAAGTTAATAAGATTGTATGGAAAGCGATACTTTTATCTACGGCTACTAGATCCGCTTTCAGTAAAAGTGGAATTGCATAAGCAGTTGAAACCGACAGCTCAATGCCAAGTGGATTCAATTCGTAGAAAAATTACGCCTTGATCAAGTAACCACAGATTTCCTCTACACCTTCCATTTAAATTTGTTAGAGTAAAATGGCCAATTCAAACGTTTATACGAAAACCGAAGTGGAATTGAGAACAGACCTGATCTCTTTAATTTTTGGAAAAGACTTACCTTCCCAATTATGGGCAAGCAGTGCAGATGCCGCTGTGAAATCCACAATCTTTATATGTTTACTACATATGGGAGTGGGAAGATAATATCACTACACCCTAAATTCACATCCACTTGACGGAAGGGATAAAAATAGAAAAATTAGTTGGTCCCTTAGGACGGGATGTGAAAAAATTTAACATATGTACATGCCATTGCATTTACCAAGCAAAATATTGATATATTTTTTTTTCAACTGTGAACTCGAAACTGTCTACAAGATATAATAACACAATTGCTAACATTTCTTTAAAACTTGGACGCGGAAGAAGTCGCGGCGGGTTCAGCTAGTAAAGCATCAACAGCCCACTCGATATAGCAATGTCTTCCGATCCGTCTGTCCGTCCGTATGAACTAACAGGTCTCAGAGATGGTAAGAGAAAGAGGCTTGACATGTATGGGACATTAACTTCTTATACTTAAAGACCGATCAAGTTTATTTTCAATTTTTGCCACGCCCCCTCCCGCCCCCATAACTTGGAAAAAACGTCATTTCTCCCACAGTTTTGTTGATAGATAATTAGTACATTCTAGTGATAGTTAGTAATAAGCATTATGTATCGATGTGCCGAAGAAATGATAAAGGATCGGTTGAGCAGTTCTAAAGTTATGAGCCAGAAAGACTTAAGCTTAGCTCTCCTAGACTTTTATTCCAATTGACTTGAAACTAACTTTGGGATTATATTATAGACCTATATCATGATACAAATAGAAAGGTAGTGCACAATTTTGTATTCAACATTTTTGACATTTTTTAATATGTGTGCTGCGGTAACCGAAATGACATGAAATTCAAATTATAGCAAATTATATATATGTAAATGTACTATTGTATTTTGTATCATGGACCAAGTATATACTCAATTATTTCTGCTTTGTTCCATTTTATATTTGAATTCGAAAATGTGAGCAGGACTGATTTTTTTATGCCCGCCTGTTCTGATAGTGTAGGTCTGGGGCCAAGGAAAGCAACGTGTTGTACATATGGAGGAGAAATTTTGGCTTTGCGGCATTTTTCTGTTGAGTACGCCTTTGTCTTTGCAAAGTCTTCCGCTTTTACCGCAGTACTGCTTTCATAGTACTGAGAAACGAGTACTGAATGCCGAGTACTAAGAATGGAAAAGTGAGTATCGTGTCATAAGTCTCCAGTACTGAATACTTAGTGTCGAGTACTTATTATTGAATACTTAGTGTCGAGTACCTTTTGAGTACTGAGTATCGTATACTGAGTATCGAGTACTGAGTATCGAGCTTTGAGAATCAAGTACTGAGTATTGACTATTCCATATAGAGTACTAAGTAGAGAGCACTTCGAATCGATAGAGTTCTGAGTAAAGAGCGCTGAGTATCGAGTACTTAATATAGAGACCTGAATATCGAGTACTTAGCATCGATTAATGTGACGAGCACTTAGTATCGAGTATGTAGTATCGAGTATGCCTATGGAGTACTGAGCATCGAGTCTAGAGTATCGAACGCATACACACACAAATAAGTGAAAGCTGTGTATGAAGTACACTGAGCATCGAGTACTGAAAAATATCTGTGAGTATTTGGCAAGATTAGCCTTAAGTTATTCTGTCAGTTCATCTTTCAGCCGCATGTGTGCGCTCGCCCTCAGGGGTGAGTTTATTTTATTTTCAGCCAAGCAAAACACCTCACATTAGGTATACATACTCGCATGTGTGTGCGAAGCGTTCAAGTATGTAAGCTGAAGTACCTTCAGTTCGGCGAAGAGCACTCGAGTTGCCGCAACTGCTGTCTTTAACTGTGCCACTTGAAGCGCCAATGTGCAGCAAGTGCATTTCTGAGAGGTCCCGGGCCCCAGTCTCGCAGACACAGATAGACAGATTGGCAGTAACGAAATGAAAACGGAGACTGTCAGGCTGTCAATTCGCATCGGAGATGGGCATTAAGCGTGCTAATTGCAGTCGACAATTTCATTCAATGTGCCGATTAACTGGTCGAAGGGATCTAGTTGATGGTGCTGTTGTTGTGGCAACTGACATGGGTTGCCAAAATTTCAATTTCAGTGCCTTTAATGACGTTAAGCGGCGGAAATGGAATCGCGCCTGGAAAAGTGTTCAGCCAAGTCATCAAAGTTAATTTGTGTGAGTAGGAAATTCGAGTTCAAATGTTTTTACAGCTATTTCCTGTACAAGGGCAGTCGGCAGTCAAATGCCAGCTGCTTGTTTGGGCTTCGGTTCGTTTCGAGCGGAAGTTGGTGTCACGGCATTTGTGAGATTCATGCTGATAAAGCGGCACGTTCCAGCAGAAAGTTGCACTTGAATATTGTTGGAATGCAGGGCGGCAAGTGGGTCACGCGAGGCGTTTAAATCTCAGCTTAAGCACAGACACACACGGCGTATGCGCGATTTAATGTAGCTGTCGCACATTTTAAGCGCAAAGGCAAACAGTTAATTACGGCATTAAGTTTTTATGTCGCGGACGAAACCCGAAAAGCGGATACAACTGCAATGCGGGTACTTCGTGACGACTTTGTCGCCACTTTTGCCAGACGAGCCGTGAAGTCAACGCCATGAAAAGAATCAGGAGGCACATCACTTATGCAAAAGAACATTTAAACTTTTTGTTAGCCACTTTGGACTTTAAGGAGCAACCAAAAGGATGCAGCAATCAGAGGCAATGCACAGTGGGGCCATGGGTATAGAGCAGTGGTGCACAAACACACACTCAAGCTTTGCGATGGTGTGGCAGCGAAACAGAGAAACATCATTATGTCACGTGGGCTAGTTTGCGGCTAGACCCCTATCTCTCTTTCTATGCGTTGTCGCACACGCTGCGCATTTTCAGCACCACTGGAATAGGTTAAGCAGAAAATAGAATGGACGTAGTTTATGTAAGAAGACATAGTTCTATGAATAGTAAAAGATAGAAGACTTATTAAATGAAGTTTACTAATATACGAGTTAGATATGGCATTGTCCATGACAGAAAGTCAGAACTTTTGGAAATAGTAGATGATGTTTGACAGACTCAAAAGTTTTACTTAAATCTTTATATACTACTAGGTCTGACTGAATTAAAGCCTCTCTGTATACAGAGAGAAGTCCATGTGACTGGTTTTACTAGAATTTAATATTTGCAAACGATTCTTCTTTACTTATGTGAATTAATGTTTCATTCCATTTTGATTATAATATAAAATTTTATTAACAGTGATCAGTCATAGTTATTAATTTACTAAGTAGCTATTTCCGCGACCATTCACTTCGCCTGACAGCATTTTGATCCAGTCTTTGCGGCGCATTGGCATTGCTGGTTTCCGGCACAGTTATTACCGCATTTACCGGATGTGCACTGGCAGTCTATGGAAACAAGGATGTTTTTATTAGAATGATTTGATGATTGAATTTTTGATATTGCTGCCACTTACTGTTTCCGCATCCTTTGCAAGGCATTTTGTTGGGTTATTTGCGCTGAATTGACTTGGCACCGATTAGTAAAAACGTTGAAGTTGATGTGATGATGCTGGCTTGAGGAAACTGCCTTTTATACCCCAACTGGGTTAGCTTGCCTGATAAGATAAGGAAGCCGTGTGCAGTTGCGCTCCGTCGCGTCGGCGGGCGCAAAAAGTTTTCTCCAGCTTTTGCTGATAACAAAAGCGACGCAATTTTGCGCACGCTTTGCGATAAGCCTTGAATTTTTAAGCATTATCAATAATTTTATGTTTTTTTCTAGTGGTGTGCAAAACGGCTTGCAATTACAAATGTATAAAAAGGCAGAGTAGAGCTTCATTAGTTATCATCTGCTTATTGTAAAAGTCACTAAAAGTCAAATAAACAACAGAATATTAATTACAAAATGGGTTGCAAGGCTTGCGGAACAAGTGAGTATAATTGGTAAACATCTACAAAAGGAATTTCTGGATCACAAAGCCTTCTCTCCATTTTAGACTGTCAGTGCTCGGCTACCAAATGCGGCGACAACTGTGCCTGCAGTCAACAATGTCAATGTGCCTGCAAGAATGGACCAAAGGACAAATGCTGCGCCAACAAAAACTGAAAACAAAGCCTTAATAAAATCTGTCTTAACAATAGACATAAATCCATTGAACCCTCTTTTTTTGGGCAAAAATAAGATGCAACCAAAAAGTTAATCCATTTAATACAATACCTAGACTAGCCATCACACAAGAAAGATTTAAAAATTTAGTTTTACTGTGGTTTAGGATGCTGGACAAAGCACAGAAGGATGTTAACAGACATATTCCAATTTTATAAATTTTTGCAAAAGATTTTGGATCATTGCAAAAACTTATTCGTTTTACCAACAGGCGGAATTACAAGAATTCTAAGGAATTTATTCAGGCATGTTCTCAATTCCACTTCCACGGCAACTTTTCAAAAGTGGAATTGATTCATGTTCTCGGAACACCAAAAATTAATGACTGATAGTCGGCAGAATAAAAAGAATTCGAAAATTACGCACTCTTTCAGTTGCTAGATGTACATACATTAGGTTGGATCCCTGAGTTTAAATTTTAAGGTCATGGTTTCACCCCCTATCTGATATCTCTATCTATCTGATACTTTTTGATGAAAACAAAAGATAAAAAAGTCGAGTGTTAACGGGCGCGATTAGCCTCTAAAGTTTTTGTATATAACTCATTCACAGTGTTGCCTATTATCATATATATTTTTTCATTCATAAATATTTTGATTTTATTTAAAAACTATTCGTATGAAAAATAATAAAATACTACTACCAGGAGTTATTTCAAACAATGACAGCAATTGATATTAACTAATAACTTCGTTGTTAAAACTTGTATTTGGTAAACGTGTCGTATGATTAATATTTTTGAAAACTTTAGAGTTAAAATAAAATTTTTTGAATTTTACAATTATTAATTATACAACAAATATTAGCTTTGGGAATGCTGAGACCTACTTTTTTCCATTTTACCGGTTTGGGGTCCGTTAACGTTAACGTCTTCCAACTCAGCGTTTAATTATATTCGGGGGTGCCACAGAAATCTCTAGAGATTTTGCCGACGGTTGGTTTGTAAATCTCTCGAAAAAATTTAATTTTCTTGTTAAAAAATCTAGTCAGAGCACTAGTTGTTCCAGTTGAAGTTCTATCTCTAAAAACAGGGCTGAATCTCTAGCCAAAAAAAATTCTCTTCTTTCAATTAAGGGTAAAATTTTTGTTTAAGTGAAACTTTTTTGATTGTGTTATATGTTTTATGATGCATTTTTAAATTATATTTTAAATTTAAGTCAGTGTAGTCAGTAAGTAATAAATAAAATGCAAAGTTTAAAAATTTATTGGCGCCAAACATGAGGTATAACTTGACAGTCGTTAACAATCGCTAAACGGCGCCACTGTTGTGGTTGGTTTAGATTAACATGAAAGACTCCGGTTGTTTTTCCTGTTGTTTCTCCTTATAAACGCAAAGGGCATATCAGAATAAGCATACAAAAACTGCCCCCACTCCGATCAGCAACAAAATTAAATATGTTGTTACCATCAATGAGAAACTCACTCTCCTAAATTTTTAGTCTTCTAACCGCTATTGGAGTAGAGTTATGAGGGCGAAAGATTATTTAAATTTTCAAATAATTTTTCGAGGTGTAAATCGATTTTAAATCTTATGGTTTTTTTGCTGGTTTTTCATTAAGAAGTCATAACCTAACCATGTAAAATTTTTGCAGTGACATCGGAAATCATCTTCATAGTGAATGCCAATAAAATATGTGAATATTTTTACAAATATATTTTATAATACTGAGCACACTGTAACTACTCACACAGAATTGAAAAAAATTTCTCCTCTTTTCCCTTTTAAGTTGATTTACAGTGTGCCTAATATGTATATAATATTAATGAAAAGTACTAATTAAACGTTTAATTATTTTTCACCATGAGGTACACTTTAGAAAAAAACTGTTGGTGTCGCAAAAGGCTAACACCGTAAAAGAATTATTTGAAAATTTCAATTATTTTTTTTGGGCCAAAGAATTGGCAATAAAAATGTGCAAAATTTTATTTTATGAATTGTGCAGTGGACACTTACAACATATATTAAACCCATTCAAATCGGTTAAGCGGTTCTTAAGATAAATGAGTTTTTTGATTTATATTTTCGCCCTCATAACTCTACTCCAATAACGATTAGAAGACTAAAAATTTAGGAGAGTGAGTTTCTCATTGATGGTAACCACATATTTAATTTTGGTGCTGATCGGAGTGGGGGCTGTTTTTGTATGCTTATTTTGCTATGCCCTTTCAATACTTAAACAAATTAAAAAATAAAATGACAAATTTAATTAATTGCATGTCTTGTTTTAGAAAAGTTATGGACAAAATCATAACTTAATGACTTAGAGCCTGCCTAAAAAAGTTCTACGATTTTCAATCAAAAAGGTCACTAAAACAATCACTTTGTGATAAAATGCGTGGGCACCACGCAGTTGTTAGAAACTAAACCTAAAATAGTTTCTGTAATTTATCTGGCGACCTTTCTAATATTTAATTAGTGAGTCTAGCTGGCTCTAGGTCCGAAAAAGTTGCGATTCTTCACAACAGTAAACAACTTATGCATTAATCATCAAAAAGAGCTGGTTGCCTATACGGTACCGTTTCATCATTCACCCGAATGAATCTTCAGTAGGCTTTCCGCTGGAGAAATCATAGCGTCAACTGCTTTTCCTTTTTTAGCTTTTTGCGGTTCCCAACTGATCAAAGCATTGATTGTAGGGTTTCGTAATTGTATTTTTAATATTTTTTGTGCTTTGTAAAAAGTTTTTTTTTTATTGTTTGAAATGTTTTTTTTAATTTTTTAAAAAATATTTTTTTATTTTAATTTATGTGCCAGCAATAATTTTTAACTTTTTCCTTTTCGATAGTGCCTTTTGCAATGCCCATAGGCAGTGTTTTCGAAGAAGTAAAAGGAGAAGAAAATCTAAGAGTTGCAGCCTCTGACTTCTGCAATCCCCTGAAAACCAATCAGACGTAGAATTGTGGCACATCTCTATTATTTGCGACCTAATATTTATTTTTTAAAAACTAAAATATGTTTTTTTGCTAGTTTTCATTAGTGAGTCAGAAGGAGCAAAAAGGTTTCCCAAATCAGTATGTGATTGGTAGTTTTTCTAAAATATAAACATTTTGTACATATTTAATGTCGGAATAGCGTCATTTTTTAATTTTGTTCACCTATATAGGAACTTGAGAAATGGTCCTGACAAATAAATAATTTTTTTCTCATAATTTTCCAAAGCTATTTTGCATTTTTCACGCTATATTTGGCCAAAAACTAAATCGGCATCAGGAAATCGGAAAAATTTCATATGCGGAAATTTTCGCTTTGATTTTTGGCATTTCTGCACGCAGCATTTTGCTCCGTTTTTACTTCCCGTCATTTCAGCTCATCGGCTCAGAGTGAATTAAAAATGCGGTCAAATATCTGAGTTCTCTACCTCTGAAGCCGAGGCGCTCATTCGTCGCCATGTCTAACACAAAATCGCTGGGCCACACGATGTCGCCATGGCAACATCAGATGTTGCAGGAACGAAGACCATATCCGAAGGGAGAAATGAAATTAAAGCAACGGCTCTTATTTCACAGGTGGTCTGCACCTGGATTCGAACTCATGATTTTCCTTCCATGAGATAAGAGTCTATCCCCCCAACGATATTGAAACCTTGGGTGGTAGTCGAAAAAATGTGAACCTCATTTGGCTTGATGCTCTGGCGTTGTCGTATAAATGTGAACCTTATTTGTTTTGATGTTGAGCAATGTTAAAATCGAAACTAAGTTGACCTTGGCAGCTGGGAAAGGCTTGTTCTATTTTTAGATTTTTCGTCTGTACCCCGCGCGCCCCTGCCAACCAGCTTCAAAACGAAAAATAAAAAAGTTTCTATGAGGCGAGGCATCTATTATATGTAGTCTCTTTGCTTCCGCCAACACACTAAGGACAGGCGCAGCCATCTGAAGATTAAATTGGTATTCATGAAATAGCGCTTTACTGCGTGTCTTGTTTTAAAAAAGTTATGGACAAAATCATAACTCAATGATCTAGAGCTTGCCTAAAAAAGTTCTAAAATGATACAATTTATTCGTTTGATGCAATCTATCATAGAAAATAATGTTGCTTACATTTCCCAAATTTATTTTGCTTGCTAAAATTGTTTATGTGGTGAATTTTGCTAAATCTTCTTACCAAACACGGGAGGTTTGAAACCAACCAAAAGAAATTTCTGTGGCACTTAAGAATGTGAATTTGGTTGGAAAAGGCTTCTGTGGCACCCCCGATTATATGCTTTTACACAGAATTGCAAGTTTTGGTCAAAATCGGATGACTATATCTTATAGCTGCCATAGGAACCATCGGTCGGAAACTGCGTTTTATTCAAAAAAATTTTTGATTTTAATGCTGGCGTTCTTAAACTCTGATAGTAGTAGTAGTAGTATTAGTAGTAGTTCTTTTATTTGGTTTATCTATCCATTTTTAAAATTCTTTCCGTAACAATACTAAAGAACATTTAAAAAAGGCTTGGCGTCTGCATATTACATAAATTAAGATGATTAATAGTACGGTATATATATAAATTATAGAATATATTACATAATGATAAAGGGGTATAGCTATGAGTTCACTAATTCGAGATTTCGTAGGGCTACTCCACCCACCTGCCCCGCTCGTCGCGAGATAGTGGATCTTCCACCCAGAAGAAAACCCGCCAGCGCCCTTTTATCTAAAAGTCCCCGCTTATTATGCTAGTTCTGTAACGCGTTGCCTCTTTGACGTATGCAGCTAATCTGTTCCAGTCCTGTCCATTGAATACAAGTTGGATCTCCTCGTTTGTTAGAGCTGGTTTGTTCCATACAAGCAGTCGGTGCTCCCGGAAAATATGACATTTTGCGCAAAAGTGGATGACATCTTCCCGTTCTCCAAGGTTACAGAGACTGCATATCTCAGTTGTGTTATGCCTGTGTGGGGAATTAGGCGTCAGGCTTATCATCTCCGTTCTGGCCTTGAAAAAAGCTGAAATCGTGGTTGTGTTTTTCAACTTCTTCAAATTTGGTGTAACCCCAGACTTCTCGCTCGTAGCACATTATTGATTTTGCCGTGGCTTGAAACATTCTGTATTTTGTACTGGCGCTTACATTTTTTTTGCTAAAAAGCGTTTTCCACGCTGTTTATAGCGGCTTTGGAATATCGAAACTTTTGCTGTAGGTGCTTATGAAATGACATGTTAAGCGTGACTGTTATGCCGAGATATTTGTACTCCGTTACTCGGTCTAGCGGAGTTCCGTTGAGGCACCAATGGTCCCAATTGCACACCACCAGGAAGATCTTCTGCAATGTCATTTACATAGAGTGCGAAAAGCAAAGGGCTAAGCAAACACCCTTGCTTAACTCCAAGATTCGTATCAAACCATTGAGACAGAGTACTTCCATCCCACACTGCCGTTTTATTGTCAGAATATAAGCCTTTTAGCATATTGAGAATTTTTGTGGATATTCCAATGTTGCCCAATTTATACAAGAGACTTTTTCTGTTGACGGTATGAAAAGCCGCTTTGAAGTCTATGAAAAACAGATATAGTTTTCTTTTTCGTTCCAGAAAAGCCTTCGCCACTGTTGTGAGTACGAACCAACAGTCTACAGTAGAGTACCCTTTGCGAAAGCCTGCTTGATTTTCGCAAAGCAGTTTATTTGTTTCTGCAAATGAACTTAGCCTCGATAGTAGGATCGATGTGAGCGTTTTTGCAATAGTGTTCAGAAACGATATTCCTCTATAATTTTGCGCATCTGTGGGTTCTCCTTTTTTCCAAATTGGATATATCACATTCTTCTGAAAGCTTTTTGGTGCTTCTGCCGTATTGTAAATGTGGTTGTAGGTCTGCAGTAGGGTTTCGAGGAAGTTTTCTGAGGCATTCATGATGAATTCCACGGGAACACGATCTTCTCCAGGTGCCTAGTTTTTTTTTGCTTTTGCATAGCGCAGCTCTTAATTCACCGTAGGAGATAGTCGCATCTAGTTCATTAGCGTGAAGAACCTGAGGAGTATACGATGACAATGGCTCTATACAGGTCGAGAATAAAAGGCTTTGAAAATATTCGGCTAGCCGGTTGCAATCAACTTGTATGCGCGATCTTGTAGAGCTACCGTTGTTTTTACCAGAAAAGTTTTGCTGTCTTTTATATTAGACTAGCAAATATCCCGACGCGCTTCGCTGCGCCTTCAACAGTATAAAACCAAACAATATTGGATATAATAATTCCAAGTAGAACCCTGAAATCGAACTTTGCTGATGGGTTTTCCTCCAACTCCCACCCCCATCCCACCCATCTCCACCCATTCCCACCCTCCTTCACCCAATTCCCACCCTCCCATTCCCACACCACCCCAAACCCACACCCTCCCACTTCCCGTCCACTTTCCCGTACACTTTCCCGTCCACTTTCCCGCCCACATCCCATCCACATCCCACCCACTCCCTTTTTGCTCACCACCCACATCCCACCCACCCACATCCCACTCACATCCCACCCACATCCCATTCACTTCCTAGAGGGTATCCCGGCGTAATTTCCAACATCGGAAAATGAAAACACAATGAATTCTCATTTTGACCTTACAAAACCGAGTTTCAAGTCAATCGGATGAAAAATAGTTATTTTGCACGTAGAATTTTCCAGGCGTTAAAATCCTGGGGGTGGATTTTCCGACATTGAAAAATCACATTTTTAATTATTTCGCATTCTGTCCTTACAAACCGAGTTTCAAGCCAATCGGCTTGATATAGTTTTTTTATTGCATGTTGGGAATTTTCCGACCGTCAGGTCAAATTTTCCAACTTCAGAAAATCACATTTTAAACTATTTCGTATTCTTTCATTACAAACCGAGTTTCAAGCCAATCGGATGAAAAATAGAGTAATTGCATGCAGAATTTTCCGGCAATTTTCCGACCGTCAGGTCAAATTTTCCAACATCAGAAAATCACATTTCAATTTATTTTGAATTCTGTCAGAGCAAACCGAGTTTCAAGTCAATCAGATGAAAAATAGTTTTTTTTTCACATGCAGAAATTTCCAGAATTTTCCGACCGTCAGGTCAAATTTTCCAACATCGGAAAATCACATTTCAAATTATTTCGTATTCTTTCGTTACAAACCGAGTTTAAAGCCAATCGGATGAAAAACAGTTTTTTTCATGCATAATTTTCCGGCCATTTTCCTCGTGGGCGGATTTTCCAAAATCGGGAAAACACGTGTCGTGTTTGAAACCAAGTTTCAAGTCAATCGCATGAAAAATAGCATTTTTCCCATACAAACTTTTCCGACGCTTTTCCGACTTTTCCGGGTGGAATTTTCCAAAACCCCGTCTTAGTACGCACTTTCACCACTAACAGAAACTCCTGTCCAAATTTCAGCTTTCTATCTCTTTCCGTTTAGGCTGTGCGATGATTGCCAATCAGTCAGTCAGTGATTCAGTGAATCAGCCAGTCAGTCAGTCAGGACACTCTCTTTTATATTTATAGAGATATGGCGATTTATAATTCCTTGTAATATTGGCGTTGCTTGCAGAGTTGCTTGTAACTGCTGTTTTTCTCCTGGTATTTGGCTTTATCCTAGCTTGAATTTGAAAGCCTAGCTTTCCTCAGCATTTGCATTGATGCTTTTCTGGCTACCTCGCATTCCTTGTCGTACCACTTCTCCTTATAGTGTTGGCATGTAGGCTTTTGCATAAAATGCGCGGATTCTGTTATCAGCTCAATCAGTTTCGCGGCTTGCGTTGGCATTTGATCAGTTCAATCTTTGAATTTTTTGGTCTAGCGTTCTCAAGTAGTTTTCTCTGTACTTATCATACCATTTTAGTTTTGGTAGCAATTTTGGGGGAGGATCTAATGGTTCTCCTTCCAACATTATATCGATTTCTAAACTCTGATATATTTAAGAATTTGCAAGGGTGTAAGAACCTCGGCACAGACGAAGTTAGCTTGGCCTTCTCGATTTGTTTTATGTGTCCAGTCTATAAGTCAGCCTCTCTCATTTCCAACTGTTCCATTTTCTATCCATTTCTCTCTTGTGTATCTAGTGCCATTCTCGCTGGGTCCAGTGGTTTGCAAAAAGCAACAAGCGAGTCATTTCATTCGGAATTGAGAACACAAAAACGAAACTAAAGCGGATTTGTGTTCGATTTACTTTTCAAAAAGTAGTGCAATCTTTGAAAGAATTGCTATTCATAGCAGAGAATTCTAGGTGAGCCTAAGGGCAATCCCTTCGGCGAAGTAATACCGAAAGTTAGTAGGTGGCGGTAGTTTAGTGCGGTAATAGCAACACACTTCGATCGCAGGCGCGTGATTCCGCTGACTTTCAATACTTTCCATAAAAAATCGAGAAGGCCCAACCCTGGTCCAAGTTCAATCAAATTATTTCCCAGTTGAGTTTAAAATGTTTTTGAAAACGGAACAATATTAACTCAAATCATGTTCTCAAAAATGGAACAATATCAACTCAATTCAACATTGCACTACAAATGAGCGAAAACTCGTTCATGCATTGTTTTTGGTAACAATTGCGCTCGTTTTGGGTAAAATGTTCTCTGGTTTCCCTCCGTTTTAAATGTTTTTTACTGGTTGAATATTAATTGTTTTGAAAATGTTCTAAAATAATCAAGAGTAATCTTTAAAATTAGTCGAGTAATTTGATGATTACTTCTGAATATTTCCAATCGTAATCAATAAGAAAAATTAGCATAACTGAAATACGACTATTTTCTATTCATTACACAAAAGGTGAAGTTTTGGCCCCACTGTGTTACTACGCTGTTTATCTTTGCGTGTGAACTTAGCCTTCTGGCAAAAGTGGATTCAAATATCAGTATGACAATGATACAAACACACACACACATCGTCAAGTGGCGAAACTTTGCCAAAGGACCACAAACATAATTTAATGAAATGCGCAAAATCTGTAAATGAGCCTCCTCCCCTCTCTCTCTCTCTCTCTCTCCTCTCTCTCTCTGCGCAAATATTCTCAATAATTTATTACATTTTGTTTGTTAAGCGCTTCAAAACTTTCTAAACTTTTCAACATAAATTAACAGATTAGTTGGCTGGCGACGCGGCGAAAAGAAAAACGTTTCCAACTTTTAGCAGGTGCCGTTGCCAAAATGGGATGAAACAAAGAAACACGTTAATTTCCGTCTCCACCGTAAGCTTTTTAACCAGCACGCACTGTAAAATGCTTGTGGCCAGCCACTTTTGTGCTACCATAAATCTTGGCTATTTGTTGTTGTTGGCCAATTTGCAAATCTCTTGCCATAGAAATGGGATTGGACACTGGTAAACGTGACTTGTAAAGTTTCACACATTGCCATGAAATATTTATTTTTAATTTGCAGAGCACGTGATTCGGGATAGGCAAATTTCGGAAGGATGTGCCGCCCCGCTGGCCATTTTGAACTATTAAATTTCACTCTCCAAAAACCGTGTATCATTTTGACCAAAAACACATATCCGCTTGGTCCACAGTGCGTCGCAAAATGAATGTGTCTAATTTCGATTTCATGTTTTCTACACTCCCAGGTGCGTAATCAGACACGCCCACATAAAGGCACAAGGGGGCATGTCTGGCTGGCATGTTTATCAATTCCTGGTGACACATTTAACACGAAATTCATTTCGTTTTTCGATTTGTGGCCGTGATTTCCCCAAGCACTTTAAAGCCATGACATACCAGAGTAAATGTGTCACACACACTGATATCAGCCATAACTAAGGGAATGCCTTGGCCCGACAAAAAACACATTAGGGTGGCACATCCTGCGATTGCCGGAACGGCCGGAAGTCCTGACCCAGCTGACTCAACTGACCTGCCCTTTGTTGACAGCAATTTTATATGCACGAATGCACCATTAGACGATGTGACACATACTAAAGACAAAGGCAGGACCACTCCCCCCTGTCTGTCTGTCTGTTTGTCAGTTGGGCAAACAAACCAAATTACAGTTTTGTCCTTGTTGACCATTAGATTTATTATAAAACTTTAATGCACTGCAGACACAGACAGAGAGGGAATGTGTTAATGTTCTTGTAATGTTGATAATTAGCTGAAGCTTCGTCAAACGAAAATCAGAAATGCTACTGGCAATTGTCTAGCATTTCCGTGTGCCATGTGCATCTCAATCGCATTAGACAACACATGCACGTGCACATATCAATTCGGCCACGCTCAACACTCAAGTCAACTTGCGGTGGCTTTAACAAAAAACAATCATACGACGAGTTGTCCAGTGGCAATCAAAGCAAAATGCTTTTGCCACAACGCAGGGATATTAGGGAATGTTTTAATAAGCAATATACCAGTGACTGTGCCATATTGAAACTTATACGAGGGTTGAATTTTTTATTTCTAACTCTGGCTAATTTAAAGTGTAACCTGAGACGATTTACTACTTTTATCAAAAAGTTGAACATTTTTAAGTACAAACTTACTTACTGAATTTCATTATTATCTCGGAAAAATCGGCTGGTAGAGTTCTAGATCGATTGGAATAGAATTTATAACGTTTTGTATGATCAATAGGCGGGAGAAGTATTGCAAATAATTCGTCAAATTCTTGCTACAGTATTAACGATTATACTTATTTAATAGCAGTCTCTATTCTCCTCGGCTTAATAGCGAGTAAATTCAGAACGTCTTCAGCGCTGACCTTACAGTCACGATGAATAAATAAAAGGGTCAGGTTATTTAAGCGGTTTTCCCTATCGAAATACTCAAATATGTTTTTATAATCTTCAAAGAAGAAAAAGACCTTTCGGCAGCGGATGATGTTCACTTAATTGCTCATAACTTGAGAACCGCTCATCCGATCTTTATCATTTCTTCGGCAAATCTATACATATTGCCAATGAATAACTATCTATAGAAGGTGCAAACTATCTATCAAAAAAAATTATTTATTTCACCCGAAACATATTTCTCACTGAGAAATATGACGTTTTTTCAAAATTTTGGGGGGGCCGAAGGGGGCGTGGCAAAAATTGAAAATAAACTTGATCTGCCTGCAAGTATAAGAAGCATTTGTCCCATACATGTCAAACCTTTATCTCTGAGATCTGTTTGTTCATACGGACGGACGAACACACGGACAGACAGACGGACATGGCTATATCGACTCGGCTGTTGATGCTAATCAAGAATATATATACTTTTAAGGGTCGGAAATGATTCCTTCTCCTTGTTACATACTTCTGCACTAACTTAATAAGCTCTATGTACCTTCGGTACAGAGTATAAAAATGAACATGAACAGGGTTTGTCCGGAAAGTAATAGGACTGAGTCGATTTAAAAAAATTTATTGAGCCATCCGTTACAATTCTTTAAAAATTTTCAAAATAGGCTCCTTCTGCGTCGATGCAGCGCCGCCAGCGCGATTTCATCGATTTGAAGGCGTCACGAATGGCATTCTCCGGAATGCTGCTTGGATCCCCTTTTTCGTCTCAAAATGCTTGCCTTTTAACAGCCTTTTCAGGCGAGAAAACAAAAAAAAAATCTGGGGGGCCACATCTGGGCTGTAGGGCGGCTGCGGAAGCGTTGGGATGCCGGCCTTGGTCAGGTAGCTGTTCACAAGAAGTCACTTTTCAAGTTCACTTTTAGCACCATTTTCGCACGCACCTTGCGCATGTTCAAATGCTCCGTCACAATGTCATGAACCACAGATTTTGTTAAATTTCGGTCGACGGTCTGGGCTCAAAACTTTGCGCACACGACTTACATTGTCGGTCTTTTAGCAGGTCTTCATCGGCGACCTCTTCCGGGCCCTATAAAAAGGCCTGGTGCCAACGAAACACACACTTTATAGAATTTGATGCTTGCTGGCTCTAGTCGAGGAGAAAAACTCAGTTTGTGTTTGTTTCCAATATTTTCGGATGTCCTGAAGACGGATGCCGATGTGCATCCGAAATATATTGGAAACAAACACAAACTGAGTTTTTTCTCCTCGACCTAGAGCCAGCAAGCATCAAATTCTACAATTAGAAAGGTCGCTAACCAACAACTCCACACCACTTTATGCTAAAGCTACTTCTGGGTGAGTCTGCTTGATCATATCAAACGTCTGCGTCGCAGATTTACCGAGTTTGACACTGAATCTAATCGCGTACCTCGTGCCGGCTTGCACCACTCACAGAAACACGTCGAGCGAGAATTCCTGTCCTGACTCTACAGTTCTCCAGCCGCTCGTTCGTTAGCTAGGAACGCCCTCTACCGAATCCAGTCGGTGCGCGGTGCGAAGTACAGTAGCGGCGGAAGAAAATCAGTCCTATTACTTTCCGGACAAACCCTGTATACAGCGTAAATCTAACATATTTTTGAGTTCCTTCAAAACGTCAACTCATTGTAGCAGCGCCGTCAAATCCTTTGCCAACCATCTTTTTAGTGTCGATATTTAGATGTTTCATCGTGTTGATAATTACTTCTGCCAAAGCTTTTCCAGTTACGTCAATGACAGGCACAAAGTTTTCCATAAATTGGGAAGCTAGGTGCAATGGTTTAGCTCAAAGTGGGCGTGGAGTACAATATAAAGTTTTAAATAGTAATTCTTTGTATGGAGTCAATCCCTGCCGTTAACTTCGACAACTTTCGACCTAGGTGAATGAAAATGGCCATAATGGATTAGGTTGTCATAGGAATGTGACAATTGTTCCCGGCAGCAGCCATTTGTAACCAGTTCAATGCCAGATTGGCTAAAATGTAAAGATGTAAAATTGGCTATACAGCTCCTCCACCCCGAATCCGAACGGCAAAGTTTGAGAATTTGCTTTTTCATGGCTAGTTACTTCACAGCTGGCGCCAATAGTTGATGAAGGTGACCGTATGTGTAAAAGCTTTTTTTCTAAAGAAAGAAAAACATTTTTTTTTAGATGTTCAGAGGCGGGATCGAACTCCCCCCTCGCCCAGCAGTCCGCTGGGCCAGACGGCCACCACCAGATTGGCAAAAATGGTAAGAAAAATTATAGAAAAATAGATGAATATTAAACTATCCTATAAACTATCTTATAAATCATAATAAATGTTAATAAGACTTAGAAAATTCATCAGAATAAGATTCCGTCTTTTATGGCTGCCTGCTCTCTTAAGTGTTTTTTTTTTTTTTGCATAACTCCAATGCATGCCGCAGGTCCTGCTCTGGGACCAAGTTTTTGCTGCTGGGCAAGCTGAGAATTGAATTTGCAAAAACAAAAGTTTACTTTGATAAAGAAATTATCTTGGTGATAAGTAGTAAAGCTCTTCAACTTAATTTTTCATGGGTTCCATCGCAGTTATACTCCCACCAGCAGCATATTATAAATAAACATCAATTGTTTTACACGAAACTAAACTTTACTGTTATACTTGTTTTTTTCTTGCACGCAGCCTTAAACAAGCCTAATAACTTTAGCGCAATGCTGCACCTATTTCTTTTTATCTTTGACACTTTCTATACATAAATACTATATTTACATGCACGTAATTACTTCAAACAGATTAAAAACTCTCACCTTTATTTGACTTTCTGTTTAACTTCACTTTGCACTTGAATTTTTTTCACTTTTTGATTCAGCACGGTACGGAGTACTCCAAACTGTTTGGGCGCACAAAAAAGTCAATTATTGCGCGTGGAACCTAAAAACATATTAGTGTGCTGAGATAGCCCAAAATGCGAAAACGTCAAAAAATGCCAAATTTGGGATTTAATTTAATTCTAACACGGTTGTTTTTAAAAATTATACGGATAGTTAAGGATGTAGCCGGGGCACCTCTCCCGCACAAATCGTGTTGGAAGAGAGATGAGGATGCCAGAAGCAACCATCAATGTCTCAGCTGCCTTATTTTCGGCAAGGGGGAAATATGGGAAGATTTTTATATAGTGCGAAGACAGATTGTAAGATCTAATGTACTTCACGCAGAATGGCATGTTCAATAGATACGTTCAGTCACGGTACCCTGTACGCACTAAAAAGTGCATACGAATCAATGAGCCTGGCTGCTGGCAAACTAGCGCCCCCAGGAGACCGGAGTCCCAGATAGCCATTTGAAAGCAAACTTCGGACATGACAATTCCATATAATATAGAAGTCCACGTCCAGACTCAATTTAAAACTCAGCAAGCCCCAGGCTTGGTTCAGAGGATAAGGACTGGGGTCGGCATAGTTAAGTCACGCCCGTTATTACGAGGGACGTGCCATCATGCCCTTTCGGGACGAAGGTTCCCACAACAGTTGGAGACAAGTCTTCCATATGAGCAGCGCCAACAGTTTTATTTGCCTCTTTGAGTTGACGCCAAAAGGAAACATCCTCTCCAGCCGCAATACAATCTGGTGTCGTGCAAGACCAATCAAAATGTAATAAATTTGTATATAAAAATTAAAAAACCTTTACTGTTGTTGCTTTTATCCCGGACCTAATTGTTGCAGATCTTTGTCGACTGCCGCTAAAGGCCTCCATGTCAACTGCAGCAAAATTATATTTATTGGTGAGGCTCCAAATACTTTTCTTTGCCTCTAGGGTATTAATCAGCGCAATTTGACCCTTTCTTTTTCTGACATTTTCTTTGCTTCTGAGCGTCAAAATAAATAAATTTAATTACTTTGGGGCGCCCAAAAAAGGCTCGAACAGTTGGAAATACAATCCACAAATTCAGTGTTCGACGTTCGAGTTCGATGTTCGTGTGGATTGACGTTTCGTGTTTCTGCGTACACACCGTAAAACGTTTGACGTCAAACGTTTTGCGTGTGGTTTTTACAACGTTTTTTTATATGGAGTTTTTCGTTTGCGAGCGCTTTTGAGTAATTCGTACCGTGCTTTCGTCTGCACTCGGTCAAGTTCACATTAGGAATGGTGCCAACTTTAAAGTTCTTCAAAGTAATGTAACAGCTTCAGCGGCTGCGGCTGCGCAGGACAACGCATATCGCATCTGATCGACATCTGTCGGTCAACTCACTCAACACCAATTCGTTTGCGACCAGTTAAATTCCAATCGGATAACAACTAGCTTCAATTAGTATTTCAAACGAACGCTTCTTTGGAAGCTAATATTTGTTGTTGGGCAACTCACCCGAATTTATCTGTTTCGCTTCCAGTTAAATTCTACTAGCATTCCAACTAGATGTAGGACAGTTTTTTTTTTTGTTACGAGTTGACAATTTCACTGCAGGGCAGTTGCAAGTTTTTAGCGACCGTTACATTTCTGGTTTGTAACCTGGAAACTTTCCCGCCGGGTGTCTTCTCGTATATGTTTTTGATTTACATCATGATTTGTAAAGCATATACTCCCACCAGCAGCACTGAGAATGCATTCGACGAGTTTATTGCCTCAACAATGTGTTAACTGCATTAATAATTTCCTTCTGGATTCGAGGACATATTTGGCGTTTCTTTCGCCAGTCTCTATATGCTGCTTCAATATGGTATCACCAGCGTCAACTAGATATCACAGCAGCGCGAGAAAAGTTGAAAAGGTTCAGAATATTATTTTTCTCAGAATGGCTACGTATCACAAAGTCCAGAAGTCCTTGGCGATCCAGAAAGATCACGGTTCCCATAATAGATCCTAGGCTCGCGATATTCTGCCGTACTTGCTCCGCAAATGTAGTCGATTTACAACTTCGTTTCGGGACCATTGCTGCAATACTGCAGCTTGGTGGATGAGTGTGATCTGGTGCTTATGATGGTGTTTTTAAATGGCTCTTTTACCAGCTTAAAAAGGCACCTTCCGTAGACATTGAGTAAGCTAGCCATGGCCAACGGGTCAGCCAATTGTGATTAAAACGCAAGTTTCGCTTTTCACTTACCGGAAATTTAAATTTAAATTTTAATGGCATTTACAATCGATGACACAATTGTAGCTTCAATTTCATGTGTATCGGTTTTCTTCTGTTGTTTTTAAAAATAGTCCCTCAAATCAAGACTCATTTGAAATTATTTAGAACCCACACAATATGTGGCAATATGTATGTTTGAGTGAAGGGATCTTGTTTTGATACAATAAGAAAAATTGATCGTCTCACGAAGTTTTGCTTACTACTTAAGCCCGATGTTTATGAAAATCGCCTCTTATTCTTAGGAAATACCTTAGGTATGCGCAGTGAGAAGTAAACACAAGTCCTCGCCGTTCTAAAGCAACGGTCTTGCTATATGCATTAGGGAACTTCTTGATTTTACATATTTCGAATCCTCCACTAAATTTACTTTCAACTCTCTGTAGATTAAGTTAATGGTTTCAGAGTTATGGAACTTAAAATTTGAGAATTATGGATATTTTCATTATTTCTTACGATATTCGGACTAAAAATTCTCGAAAATTCGTAAAAAATGTATTCTCATCAGTTGAAGGCGTTGAACAAGCTATTGTTCGCTCGTTTTGATACTTTGCACTCCCTGTATCAGTGTGTTAATATAAAAGGCAACCCTCGTACTAGCTGGTTACTAGAAGTCAAGCTGCATCAGCTTCAGTTAGTTAAGTATAATGCAAGTTTTTGTCTTTCCCCCCTTTGTACTCAGCTGATGTTTATCTATCGCAGTGCTTGCCAACCGCCCTGATAAGTGCACTTTATGATGTTCAAATTATATGGCTTACTCAAAACGAGCGCCATCAGCATTACACACACACACACATACTCACACATGCATGTGCACATTGTTGCATAGACTATTAAACACGCTTGGCAAAGGAGATGAAAATGCATTTTTAATGCAGCGCAAATGTGCCAAGTGTTTAGACTCGTTCATCTTTATTTTCTTTTTTGGAATTTGATGGAAATTTTGAACTTTGGAAACAAAGTTTTGCCTTAACCTAATTAGCAAACCAATTAGTGGGGTGAAAACTTTGGTCTAACTTTTCATTTTTACAACTTTAGTTTTCACTTTCTATTGATTGCCACTTGACTGCACATAATCGTCCTTGCGGTAAGTGACTCTACAGCAGCAATGAATTCAGTGAGACCAAATGGAGGCCGTGCTAATGCGGTTGGATACAATAACGTGACTTGGTTGCCAAATTTCCACAAAATAATGTCATAAATTAACTTGTTCTCAGAGATCGTGTAACTACAGCTGTTGATTAGGTGAGTAAATAGAGCCCCCTGTGTGTGTGTGTCTCTGCGTGTGTATGTATTTATTTAATTGCCAACCAAACATCGAGCCACGTTAAGCCAACAAGGCGAAACTAGCATACAAATTCCACCACATTGTCCCCATTTGCATGCAATGAAATTTTTGCCTCATTTGTGCACGAATCTGGATTGGGGTTTTTTTTTTTATTTTTCTACTCTAATCAGGCTCATGTGCCACGTACCATCCAGCAGAAACAAAAGCCAAAATCGTTGCAATTTGGCTTGAATAAACAACAATACTTAGCTAGGAGCCCGAGCAAACCAAATACTCGACAGTAAAAAGCAAATCAGCAAAAGAGCTGCAGCAGTAAAAGCAGATCAAAACCCAGAGCTGAGCCATCTGTTTGGTGCAGCGAAATCCAAATACACTGGGGCACACAATGCCCATGCCAAATGAGGAGTAAGAGAACCAAAAAGAAAAGACTCGGTAAACATAAGACAAGAGAAGACTTCTTTTTTTATACCCTTTGTGCAGGGATTTGGCATCTCGGATGTTTTTATTCGCTTTGTGATATTTTTAAATTTAATTAATTTACGGTTTGGTCTTCAGTTGACCTTACCAGTGTGGCTTTGTGACCTGGTAAACCCACCACAGACCAGATTTTCACATTACTTTAAATCCTGGAAAAGACCTATGAGAAATACTCGAAACTCACTATCTTTTGTCGATTACAAAGCCGCCTTTGGACACACCATAAGGTCAAGGTTTTTGAAGGGGACAGCAAAAATACATTCGACTTTGCATGATGACGTCTGGAAGCACCAAAGCTCTGTCAAAATAGGATCAAACCTTTCTTGCCTTTTGATACCAAAAGAGGTTTTAGGCAGGGTGATACCTTATCGTGTGACTTCTTCAATCTGCTGATGGAGTATATATTGCTCCAGAGCCCAAATGCCAACAAATCGGGTGCCATCTGTAATAAAGATGTAATGCTACTCGCATATGCCGATGATATTGACATTATCGGCCCAACCGAACGGTCACTAAGCATGGCGTTTTCAGAGATTGAGAGGCAGTCGGAACTGTTGGGCTCAGCAGTAAACGAGGACAAGACGAACTAGCTAGTATTATCGAAACAGAAGTATACAGGTCCTGGACAATTTATTACAATGGGAGAGTACAACTTTAAAGTTGTACACAACAACATCAGCTTGGAAATCCGAAGAAGAATTACGCTCGCAAACAGATGCAACTACGGGCTCAGTACGGAATTCAACAGCGAGGTCCCTCGCTCGAAGAACGAAAATAGCGCTATACAAATCGCTTATAATCCCAGTCCCATCCCAACATGGCTCAGAACAGGTAATACTATCAGCGGATGAAGTGGCGATAAAAAAGCCCATTTATTTCTCCTTTGAACTGTTGTTGTCCCATTGAATTTTTGGTTTGACGTAGTTGTCAGTATGTGCTTCTGAGTACATATTTATGTTTGCTTTAACATGGGTGCCCCTATAAGTAAACTCATTTTAGATTGCGCCAGATTTAAATAATCTTTAATACTTAAAATACAAATATACATACCTTCCATGTTTCATTTCTCTGGGCCAAGATTAACGATCATCTTGCTAGTTTTGGCATTTGTGGACTTCGATCTTAACCATCTCATGGAGAATGTGTATTAGAGAGAAACTTTGCTCAGTCGACACCGCTGAAATTAGTCATCTGTTCGCTCTCACTTACGCCTTGGTAAACATTTGGGAATATGGTCCAAAACCACAGTGATTTCCTGACAGGGCCTTCTGTGTTAATTTTTTCCACAATTTTCGCATGAGTATTTTTCATAAACGTACTGTTTTTTTTCAGAATGTACTTTTCCTATGGAATTACAAAACTCGAAAATGTTTTCCTCTGCATGAGTATTTTTCATAAACGTACTGTTTTTTTTCAGAATGTACTTTTCCTATGGAATTACAAAATTCGAAAATGTACATACATTCTATATGGGTCATTGGAACTAGGCTATAAATACTAGGGCGATTTCAAATGACTGGATTTTTTTTCTAGATATGGAAAAAATTAATTTTTTTAGTGTAGGAACTAAAAATCGCTTCTTACAATAATGACATGAAAGCTCTTTGCGATAAGAACAATTTTCCAAACCTATTTCATAATGAATACATCTGCACAGAGGAAAGAACTCGATCAGAAAACAGACTGTCTTCAACCTAAACATATGTCAAAAAATTGTGAGAATAAATGTTCAAAATGATTTTGAATTGAGTACAGTTGTACACAACTCAAGCACCACACTTCATAAGTAGGTAATGGCGGAATGTGGTAACATGATATTCTATGTTATTCGATAAGTGCAGAAGGTTCAGGGTTCGATTCCCAATCAAGCCCGAAAAATTCTTTCTGTGTTTTTTTGAAAGACTCAAATGAACCAAGTCGGATGAAGTAGTAGTTGTTCGTTAAAGTTTGTTGTACAGCAATGTCTCTAATCCTAAAGAAAATGGGTGGCCAATTTCCAATCCAAACAGGGGATGTTCCGTTCGCTATTCCTCCGAAGTTCCCAAAACGTAGGGATACGATTTTAAACTTATCCAAAATCAATCAAATTTTTCCAGTTGAGTTTAAAACAGAGATTAAAACCGAAACGAATAACGGCTTGGGTTACGGTTACTGTTTTGGCCGATCGTTTTTTTCCGTTTACAATTCATGCAGACAGAAGCGAGGATTCATTTTAAATTCTACTCCTGAAAACAAACGCTCAACACTTATTTGTGGGTGGTACTGCTAGCAAAACTTTTGATAATTTAAAAAGATCTGGAAATATGGTTTCCGACCGTTCCAATATGTGTACTCTGTCAAGCCATATTTTTAATGAAGATGTCAGATTGTTTTTAATTGAAACTGCTGGAAATTTTCGACCAACTTGGATGTTGACTGTTTTCCCCTGATAAATCAATCAAACTATGGTTGTCCAACAATTTAATACAGTTAATTTTCTGCTCGGCAGATAAAGACAGTTTATATCTCGGATCAAGAAATATTGCAAATAGGTTAGCTTCTCGAACGGACTTAGTTCTCTAAACTCTAATTCGTGAGACTATAGTTTGGTCAATTCTGAGTTGTTTTTGATTTCAAATTAACATTGAATCCAGATAGATCTTAAGGTTACAGAAAAAATCAGAATAAGCTGATGCCAAATTTGAGCCGAAGTCGTACATTTATGGATCGGCTAAAATAGCCAGCATCCAGTGTAATATCACAAACATATGTATATGGAAAGATGAGGAGGGTAAAGATTTTGGTTAGCTGCACTCACTCTTTCTCGTTCGCCGTCAACAATAGTGTGGCGCAATGGATGTATTTTTTTTTTTTTTTTTTTTGATATAGGGGGGAAAGCATTGAAAGCCTCAAAGTGTGGGACTTGGAGTTCCTCTCGCGGTACCACCGCTAAGTATTACTTCACAAGGGGGAGATGGCATGAAAGCCTCAACTAGATCCATGTCTAGGATTTGTATTTAAATTGCGCTGTCTTTCAGCGCTACGCAAGGTCTTGATGATTTCTGCGGCCATGGTGCAAATTGCATTCCAGTTGTTTTGCGAACTAAGAAGGATATCCATCAAGTCAACGACTGTGAATGGTCTCCCAATGCCTATACTTAACTCTTCCCGTTCTGCAGAAAATCTCGGACAGACAAAAAATGTGTAAAATGTAAAATGTATGTATGTAAAATGTTCATTGTAAGTACATAAAATTTACTTCACAGCTGGCCATGCATAACTCAGTGTCAGAGAGAGAAGGCCAGAGCCAGCCAGCCATAGCTACCAGGGGCCGAAGTCACTCATGTTTTTATGTAAACGCGAGCTGAACTTATGGTTGTGTGAATCGGTTAACACTGAATTGCATAAAAGTTGTAGGTTGTAGTCTGGAGAGAGCTCTCTTGCTCACTAACGCAAGCACACTTCTCTGTCCTCTACATTATCCCGGCACTGATTTACGTTTATCGAAATTATTACTAGTAGAGGAAAACAGAAATCAACCCGTATATTTGTTTCTGTTTCGGTTCTGATAACCGGTTATGGTAATAAAAGTTATAGGGTTACGGTTATAAGAAAAACATTTTTTCGGTTACGGTAACGGTTTCGGTTACGGTTTCAATCTCTGGTTTAAAATGTTCTTGAAAACGGGACAATATTAACTCAAATCAAGTCTTTGCGTTATGAAGTGAGAACATTGTACTACAAATGTAAAGGACTTAACGAATTAAGTGAAACAGATGGAGAAGATTAAAAATGTTAACTTAAAATTTTGTTTTTACACAGAAATAACTGTCGTTTGTTGAATCTTACTGCACTGCGAAATATTGATACATGTATTTTGTTCTTGTTTTATTTTTGATAAAAATTCCCAGTAGTAATAGTATTTAAGCGTCATTTTTGTGTATGTGTTTTGTTGTTGTTTTTAAATCTGCGTTTTTTTTTTGGTAGGCAGATTCAATACAAAAAATATTTTAGCACCAGTTCCAGTCCATGGAAACCGAGTTCGAGTCATCCCAGAGTAAGAACAATATTTATGAAATTATTAATACTTCGACGTTTTAAAGGATTAGTACGTGGTATTTGCACTGTGGTGTGTGGTAATTGTATTATTTGTGGTATTTGTCTCTGGTGCTGTGTTAAACTTATGCGTTTTTACTGTAATGGTAAAATGACTAATTTTTGTAGGTTGGAGCATTTTCAATCGTCATTTCTGGTTGAAATCTACTGTGCTACCGTAATCATTACATTATGTGTTATGCCATTTTTACTGTACCTGACGGTAAGTTCAACCCACGATTATGGGTTGGAGCATTTTAACCACAGAATTGGTTGATTTTACCGACAAAATTTTTTTAAAGATTATTTTAAGTAAATAAAAAAAAACTGGTTTTTCGAAGATATATTAATGCGATTACAAATAACGTCTACGCCACATTTAAATTTCAGCCCTGCATAAGAGTTACAGCGAAAATATGTGAATTTCGCCATAAAAAGTGAATTTCGCCCAAAAGCCACTTAAAAATGTATTTATTATTTATGTGAGATATAATGTGGACTAAATTTATTGTAAAATTTTCTTTTTGGCGCTTACGTTATTTTCTCAATTATTGCTCTATATGGCGATCGTGACAATGATCAGTGTTCTATATCTTTCTACACTTAATATAGAGTGCTTAAAGCCAAGTTAAGTTAAAAATCAGAAATATTTGACATTAGGATATACAACATCCGGCATTAAGACAAAACCCCAACTCTCTCATCATGTGGCTTACATTTATCAAGATATTTGTTTTGGCCCGTGCGCGTTTTCGTCTCATGGCACAGTGGCACATTTTTCATCTACTTTTACGTGCCTCCGGCTTTCCCCAGATGATTTATAAAGTGCAATATCCTTGCGACAAGCGAAGCGTAAATATAAACTTATATTCCCTACACTGTGTCGTTTTTGTGGCAAAGTGCAAGTCGGTTCCAACATTGTTTGATAGGCCGCAATTTTGAAGAGAAGAAAGTGATGTTCTATCATTTGCATGCGGCTAAATAATTCAGGAAATGTTAACTTTTTTTTACCACTAAAAGTGCCCGCGGGGTGGAGGAACAATTCCAAGTGTGGGGCTCGAAACTGATGAAAAATGTATAAAACTGCAATTGACAGCAAGCGAAGTTGACGCTTAAGTGGCGACAGTAAACCATACGAACGTTACATTCATGTGCAAACCTATGTGTATATGTGAAGAAGCACTCCAAAAGTTTTGGAATTTTTTTAATAAATTATGCAGCAGCAGCTGCTGCTGCTGCGTCTGATGATGGTTCTTTCTATCTCCATTCACTCTGTCGCTGGTTGGCCAAAACTTAATTAAAAGTTGTATCAATTATTAGCTGCCCGGGCCAGTTCAATTCAAATTTAGTTTCACATTCACACTCACACTTTGCTGCTGGCCAACAACCTGGCCAAAAGCCAGCAAATAGTAACTGGTAAATGAAAGCTGGCCATGGCTTCGCGTCGGTTTCAATGAAATGAAAATATAAAATATGCATTTACTGCAGCCACCAACCCACAACTGCTTCAGTTGGTGCACGAATAAGTATGATGCTATGGGCAACGTGTCGGGGAATTGCTTCAAAAAGTGGGGTCCTCCCTTCTTCCCTTTCATTCAAATGACAGTCGAAGTCTGGCTTCAAACTGAAACCTAATCCAGTCAGCAACGCGCCGTGTACACGGAGGAGGGTGCATTGTCTACGAGGCGACGTTGCCACTCAATAATAAATGTAACGAGCGCATTACAAACACTTATGGCAAGTTTGAAGTGCAGCAGTTGTCGTTCCCTGAGAAATGGGAGGAACTAAGTATAACTGGAACCAGAGATACTACATATGCTAGATGACGCATGTCATAAAATTCAACAGTGTGAACAAATATTAAAAAATATTGGGAGCTTCATTGGAAGTCTGGAAAATTGTTTTACCGAAAAATAAATTTTTTTTTAAAGGCTTGTAATAATTTTAGTTAATCTGACATAAGAGCTTTCTATAAGACAAAGGGTTATTTGAATTCGGGCCACTCGACTGCAACGCTCTTACCTTTTTTAGTTTAATTTTATTTACATTTATTTGAGTTTATTATTTATATTTTTACGGTTTTCCATTTACAATGCCTCTAACGGGTTGTCTGTACACGTCTCTACTTTTGCATTCTACTCTTGGTCTCGTCAACGTCCATTTAATTTACAGTGTGACCATCATTCGATTTTTAAAAAATTCCTTAACACTTAAATATCGATACATCTCTCCAAAGACTACACAAAAAAATCTTAACTTACTTAAAACGCATAATGTGCAATGTGTATGTAGAGCTGTGCATGGTACATACATACTTTAGCATTTATATATCAACGCACGTATTATTTAGAAGAATAATATTCAATTTTCCTCCCTCTCATAATCCACCAAAACCAATATTTTTAGTCCTAAATCAGACAATTAAATTAATTTTACCAGTTTTTGTAAATTAAAAAATGTAAAAATATTTAGTAATCAAGATTATTTTTCGATTTGC
The DNA here is from genome assembly GCA_018904235.1 of Lordiphosa stackelbergi. Lineage (NCBI taxonomy): Eukaryota > Metazoa > Arthropoda > Insecta > Diptera > Drosophilidae > Lordiphosa > Lordiphosa stackelbergi. The sequence goes on from JAEIFU010001298.1 coordinate 60,037, forward strand.
TGAAGAAATGATCAGAATCAGATAAACTGCATATACTCAAGATATGACCAAAAGAATGCGTTGGTTCTAAATTGTCACAGTAGTGGCGCCATTTATTGGCCAGTTTTGAAAAATTCCTCAACAAAAATTGTTGAACACAATTAGTGGCGCCACCTATAATTAACGATACTAAAGTTATTATCAAAAGCATGTTCGCTGCCGCAGTGCAGCAGCAGAGCTGCTTTCACCTGCTACTCGGTACTGAGTATATTATAGTCGGGCTTGACCGTCTTTCAGACTCGTTTTTAATAATTTGGTAATTTCTTCAAACTATTTCTCAGAATTAGAATACGACCGAATCCAGTCGAATTTCAAAAAAACCCTTCACGATCATCTTAAAAAAGTTGTAAATAAAAATGCGGTTGCAAGCTTGACCTATTTAAAAGTTAAAGTATGTTTTGATTGCAGCGAGAATAAGCAACAGCAATTTTTCCAGAATTATGTATACAGAGGGACACAGACGCACCAACTCCAGGAAAAAATGTTCTAAAAGCAATACTTTTCGAAAAATTAAACAGTGAAGCAAAATATTGGAATTATGTTAAAGGATGTAGATCACATATGCAAAACCGCAGATATATGGTCGTCCAAACATAAAAGTTTTATTGGAGTAAGAGCGCTGTGGATAGGCTTGAACTTGAAGAGAAAATAGCATAGCATAAATAGTAGGGTTGTCGAATATTTTAAAAATATCCACATCGGATATTTTTGGCGATAATGAAAAAGTATCATTTCGATATAAATATTTTTGGTGTCAAAAACATCGATATTATCGATATTTTCGATATTTTCAATAAAAGCCAGGAACTGGAACACTGAACAGTTAATTGAGGCGTCATTTGACGCGTTATAAGAACAATCGCTGCGCTTCCAAAAAAATATAGATTTTAATGTATATTTATTAATTTAACAAAAGATATTTATTTTTACTTCTTGTGTAATGGCATAAGAAGTTCTGAAAACTTATTCATGAATTTAAATTTATTGAACGATAGCAGTCTATTTATTTTTTAGTTCATCATCTTTCAAACTAGACCATTCGACCTACAAAGCATAAAACAAACTTACTCAGTTAAATCTTCGAAAACTTAAAAAACTTCTGATTTTACCAATTAGTGGCGTACGCAGGGGGGGGGTTTGGGTTTACCCCCCTTTGGAAATTTTTTATATGCGAAATACTACTATACTAAAATTTTTTGTTCTGAAACCCCCCCCCCCCCCCCCTGAAAAAATCCTGCGTACGCTACTGTTACCAATAATCGTTAGACAAAGATTTTAGGAAGACGCGTTGAATTATGTGCTCATCGGTCATTCGGCTTTTGGTGTCAGAAACCACACTTTTTAAAGCCGATGCCAATCTTTCCGATGGCAGGGAGCTTCCCGGTGTGATAAGATATGACAATGCCAAGTCAGAAAGCACTGGCAATGCGTCATTCTCTGCAATCCAGAACTTAATAGAGTCCCGTTCCAGGGCAAACAACGGTAAATTCCAATTGTACTCCAATAATTTATTCTCCTGTCCTGTTGGTTGTTGAGATGTCATGGCAGAATTGTGATCAGGGAAGAGCGAACCTTCAAAAATGATGTCTTGAGATGTCGCACACCTGTGTTTAAAGGAGAACAATATGTGTGCAGCATGACTATAGGCGACTGTCACTGTTTGACGATAGTCGTTATGCTGCAATCATGTTATTCTTCACTGTTTTTAAAAATGAGCTGCATTGCAGCCAAGCATCTCCATGTTTTGCGATTAAGTGCGCCTTTATGTTTGTTGAATTGCCATGGTCCTTACAACTTTTTGCACAGTTTACAGTTAATAAAACAACTTTTAAACATTATGCCTTTCATGTCCAGAGCACAAGAAACAGGGTTTCGCAACATTGTGCTTTGAAAACAAAAATATCCCCGAAAAATATCACCAAAAAATATTCGATATCCGATATATCGCCTCCGAAAAATATTCGATAATGATATTCTTAATTTTGGGCAAAAATATCGATATTTCGATACATCGATAATATTTTCGACAACCCTATTAAATAGCAGTAAGCAATTTACGGGTGCGCATAATTTGGAAAGAGTAACGAAAATTATATTTTTAATTTATAACGACTATATCCTAGACTTAATGAAAATAATATCAACATCAACAGTCAATGCAAGCAACTTTGATAAGTAATTTAAGGAATAAGTTTTTTGCTGAGTTGACCCATCGGCTGTTAAAAAATCCTGGTTAGGATGCACCGTACTCATGTTAAATCTCAGGGTTGGGTCCCAAAGCATTAGCAATATTTTTGAATTAGCATTAAATTTAAATGATAATTAAAAAAATTTTAATTGGCATTATAAATTCCAATTCCAATTAAAATATTTTGAATTGGCATTGAAATGAAATAATTTTAATTCAAAATTCTCAATTAAAATTAAAATAAAATAATTTCAATTAAACAGGGGTGCCACAGAATTCACTAGCGATTTGGCTTCTGGCGATTTGCCAAATCGCTCAAATATTTTTGACATGCCACAGAACTTCGAGCGATTTCATTTTTTAAGCATGTTCACAAACCCTTTCGAAATTGACTGCGTAGGGTAGATACCCCGCATGTGTAAATTAGATTAAGCCTGTTCATGCGTTTTTTGATTTATATATTGAAATGTAAGCTATTTGTTTGGTTCTTTCATAAACAAAACAAACTTATTTTTCTTTAACTGAGTTAAATTATTTTATTTCCAACACAAAAAATTAAAATTTTCCTCCCTCCAAAATAAAAACCTTGCAACTTTAGCTGCTGTTCGGTTACGAGAGAACGTCGAACGTAAATGTAAGCAAGAGATTCGCTCTAATTAAATAAATGCCTCTCCCACGACAGATGGCAATCGACGATTAACGGAAGAAGAAAATCTGTAAGGAGACGCTAGAATGCACCCCTCTTTGATCCGCATCTGAACGTCTTTATAAAAGTAATGATGCTGTGCTCGAAAATACAATAACATTGGGCCACATATTATTCAATTCAAGCAAGCGGAGAAGAGATTGGCCAGACTTAGTCCGTTCTTTTCAGGCTGCAGCTGTAATGGACTCATATAACATGTCAAATGAGTTTCAAAAGTCAAAAAAGAGAATTTTGAATTCAAATGCAACGCCCCTTTTAACGCCCTTTCCTATGATCAGAGCTTGTCATAGCAGTCAGCTTTTAATCAGTGCATGTAACTACATTCGATCTGGCAACGCCAACATTACGCATTTTCTTTAGCTGTGGTAGTTATTGAAAGTTGCTGCTCTTAGGAAAGAAAGAAGAAAGGAAACAAGAAAGTGGAGCTGCATGAAGTCGGAGGTAGAGAAAATCATTCTTTCTCCTCGTGGTCTTCAAAGTGTCCGGTTGGGCAGAATCATATCATCCCTATATTAGCTGCCACAACGATAGAGATATTAGTGCCTGTGTGTGTGTGTATTGCGAATTGTGTCATTTAATTGGAAAGGAAAAAGAACGCAACCTGTGAGTATTAGGTGTTCTTAATTTGATCAGAAAGTGCTAAAAATTGGTGTTCCCTATATAGCCATAACCGAAAGAGCTAAGTCTTAAAGGGTCCCGCTGTCGCTGTTCGACCAATATTCCCAATTTTTAAAAGAAAGCAATTCTCGTAAAGAGTGCTTCTGGTACATTTTACGACTGCAAACACGTTTTACAACCCCAATTCCTCGCCCATTGTGAGATTGAGGGCAAGTCCTTATGCTCCTTCATAAATCCAAGCTAATTTATTCACACTTTGGACATAATACTGTTTGATGCTTTCCCCTTTATAATTATTTTAATTATAACAATTTCGAAAAAATTATAATTTGCCAACATTTGAGCGGCTTTCCGTCATTACTTTGCGTCGGCGTTGCCACTATATTCAACTCAGATTGGCAGCAATCGATTTACAAATTGCATAATAATTAAGCAAAAGATCAACGAAAAAATTATTGCTAGTTAATCTAATTTTTATACACTTGAAAAGTGTATTATAATTTTGCCCAGAAGTTTGAAACGCATAGAAGGAATCATCTCCGACCACATAAAGTATATATATTCTTGATCAGAATTACGAGCTGAGTCGATTAAGCTGTGTCCGTCCGTCTGTCCGTCTGTCTGTTTCTACGCGAACTAGTCCCTCAGTTTTGGATCTATCGAGCTGAAACTTTGCACAGAGTCTTCTTTTTACTGCACGCTGCTAATATGTCGGAACCGACCGGATCGGATGACTATGTACTTCTTGTAGCTGCCATACAAATGTTCGTTCGGAAAATGGGTTTTAGTAAGAAAAACTGTTTTGTTCTCAATATTACTGCTCTCAAACACGGTCATGGGTAATATGTAATGTTTTAAGCTGATCTGCGAAGTTTGGTCGAAGTCGCTAACCGTTGAGACAAGCTATTTCAAGTGTATCAGAACTTCGGTACAGACGAAGTTAGCTTTGCCTTTCTCGTTTTTATCTTTGTTTTAACACAAAAATCGCGATTGTATACACTTTAAAACTAATTTCGATTAATTTCAGAAATTCAACTCTTAAAAGGTGGCACCACTGAAATACCAGCGATTTGGTGAGTTGCAGTGAATGGCCAATTTCATTGCAAATTTACTAGCGATTTGGTAAATTGCTAAATTAATAAACTTAACACGTTAAATGTTAAATTTTTTTGATGTAGATTATTCACAAATTGAACACCCTTCAAGAATCTACAAGGCTTATTTTTTTTTAATCATAAAAAATTAAGTGTTTTTTAAGCAAATCGCCGACTCACTGAGTGCGCGATTTGCAAATCGAAAAGAGGCTCTGTGGCAGGGCGAAATTGATTTCGAGCGAATTTAGAGCGAAAGCGATTTCTGTGGCACCCTGAAAAATTTTCAATTGGCATTAAAATGAAATAATTTTAATTAAAATTTTCAATTGATATTCAAATGAAATAATTTCAATTTATTTATTTTATTTATTCCAAAATGATCTTGGGTGGCACTGCGAAGTATTTACCGCTCAAGATTTGAGGCTTCGTTCTCTATTCAATCGACTATCAGCAGAATTCGGGCTAGCTTCGCTGATGGTAAAGTCTGGAGGCTGCGGTTGATAGCAAGGATCCCTTACTACGACTCGGAATCGACATCGTTGTTGGTTTCGCAAGATGTCATATTGATACCACAATAAAATTTACTGAACATTTTTCATTCAATCGTGCTAAATTCGCTTTGACATTCAATGCATTGCCAATTGAAAATTTCGAATTATAGTTATTTTATTTTTATCAACAATTGAAATTTTGAATTTACATTCATTTTCATTTTAGACAATTAAAAATTTTGAATTACAATTATTTTATTTTAATATCAATTGAGAATTTTTAAATTAAAATTATTTCATTTCAATGCAATTTAAAATATTTTAATTGGAATTTAAATTTCCAATGCCAATTTAAAAAAATTGAATTTGCATTACCAGATTTAATGCAAATTAAAATTGAGCATTATCAATTGGCATTACCAATTGTTAATGCCACTGATAAAAGTGGCACAACCCTTGTTAAATCTTTTTCTCATCCCGTTCTATAGAACCCAACACTTATATATATACTTATATTAATTCTTCCTGTTAAGTGGATGCTGAATACATACCTCTCCAGCACGACCACATAGTGAATATCGGGTCTAGCGATATTACCGTCCCGCGTCCATTTATAGTAGAGAAGATTGTGCGTTTCACTGCAGCATCAGCGCTGCTTGTCCTTAATTGGGAACGTATAGATTCCTAAGTCTTTCCCAAAAAATAAAGAGAAAATTAAAAAAACAAATTGACTCGTGGCGGCCTCTCTTCAGTATAATTCAACCTAATTTGGTTTTCCGCCAAAAGTTTTTGGTTTAAAAATTGGCGCATATTCTCATTTCAGAAATAGATATATTTTCTCTAGATCTAAAAGACAAATGATTCAGTCGAAAATTCTTCAGTCAAATACTTTTGGCTTGGGTGATCAGGAGTCAATTATAACGATTGCTAAGCGATGTCAGAAGTTCTACCCTGGGTATTTTGAAACCCAGAAACTATTGCAAGTTGATCTGAGTACGGATTATTGGATTTTCAGGAAATAAGTTTTGTACGGGTTGCTACATGAATCGTAGAATACATTAAAGCCTTTCGTACTTGTGTTCAAAAAGTCCGGGAAATTTCAATCGTAAGGTTGGAATCAAAACATTTTTCAATTACACTTAAATATAGCCTGAACATATGTTCAAAAGCCTTTCAAGCTTTTATAACTAAGTGTGACAAAATATATGAACTCAACCTGTTGGATCGGTTTCGCAAGAATCATGTTTCCATGTTTTTACTATGACAGAGTCCCAAAATTGCCATGCAAGTATAACGCCGACTATGTAAAAGTTCTGTATAAGATCCTCTAAATGATTTGCAAATGCATTAGATAATGATGGAAAGTTGTCTCTGAAATGTTTACGCTCGCGAAAAAAAAAGTGATTCTCAAATATAATTTTTAGCTTTCTGATTTTCTAAATCATCATCGACTTAATTTTAAGTTAAACATATATTTGCTCGTATATTATATATTTTGTATATGAAATAAATAAATAAGTTATTTTATTTGGTAAAAGTGAGATGAGCCCTGGATTCGAAATCACAACCTTAACCTAAAAACCTCGAACCTTAAAAATTTTAAAATTAACCATTGGTAGATTTTGGTTCCACTTAGACGCCAAAAGAGCAAGTTGATAACTCAAGAACCTTCCGTGGTTATCATCAGTAGGCTTTTTTTTTTTTTTTTTGTATTTAACCCCCCCCCACCCCCCCCCCCCAATAAATTTGTGGTAGGGTTTTGCCCAACTTCCTTTTGGTTATTTTTTTTTACCACCCCCCCCCCCTTTTTTTTGTTCTGGCTCCCGCGAACATCTTATTAAAAGTTTTTTCTTCTTCAGAAAATAGATTTTTTCACACCTGAAACGACACCAATAAGATAATTGCGACAGATCTCTCTGGGTCCCTTCTTCTTATGTTTCGTTATACAGATTTCCAAGATTAAATTGCTTGGCTTTTTTGGGTTTTTGGGGCCAATGCTTCTTACATTTACAGTCCTGTTTAATTTATTGGATCAGATAAGCCCGATTCATCTAGTAAATGTAGAGTCTTTGCTGAAGCTAAATCCCTAGCAGATGCATAAGCTCTAACTATTGACTGTCACATACATAATTGCAGAATTGCTGTGCAAATGAAATGGACATCAAGACACCAACTTAGTGAACTAGTCTCTATCTTTCTCTCTCTGTCTGTGTGTGTAAAACTTTTGAGAGTTTTCTATTGTCAGGCAGGTTGACGAAGAGGGGTCGCTTGCACTTGAAGTGGAAAAACTTTGGCTGCATTGCGTTACGGAAAAGTTTGGACGCTAGTTGTAGCATAAAAAGCAAAAGTTTGCCGTCAAAGCGAAAGCTTAAACTTGGAAAACATTTCCCAATTCTGTACAGAACGGTAGAATATTTGTCAACATTAACTTATGCCGATAACTGACCCGAGAATGAACTCTTTTATTGTAATTATTTTTTTATTCCACAATTATTTTCTACGTTCCACTTTTGACTGGCAAACAGCTGCAAATTTGGAGTGACAGGCCGGCTAAAGCTCTGCCAGAATGAGATGGACGAATCACATATCGCCAAATGGCACAACAAACTTTCTTCTATTCCCCCAGCAAAATGCACGAAAATTTTTGCACAATTGGCAATCGAAAATTGGAAAAGTTTTTCCTATATTTGTTTTGGCTCCATTGACTTGACTCACACACACACATACATATTCGAAAGGTTCGACTGCTCTCTGCTATTATCAAAAAGTTATTCGCGCTTTAACTGTGAACGGTTAAGCGAAAGCAAAAAACTTTAATACGAGGGTTGCCTTTTTAGAACTTCTAGAATAAGGGTGCCTTGTAAAATTTTTTTTGACTCTGCCTCAGGCAGGTGTTCATAAATGTATTTGTAAACAATTGACCGAATGAACGTACAAACAAACACCTAGAGTAGGCAGTGTTAGAAATGTTATAAGGCATCCCTCTTAGCAACCCAACTAAAATTTTCATCAAGTTTCCTTGGTGGTTGGCTCATGTTAGCGACTTTAATTGCCAACGGGCTATTTCCAATTTGTTGGCCATTACTTGAGAGAACCAACCAGCATGGTGCGTAGTGCCTCACTTCAAGGACCAAGTGCAGCAATTAGTGCGCAAATATATGACATTTCCTATGTGAGTGTGTGTGTGTGTATTTTTAGTGAAGTTTTCAGCGCATCTCTTTCACCTGCCATCAAAAGTTTCCATAAATTATTTATGGGATTGCCCCAAAGGCAACCATAAGCTTGGCATAGCTAAAAGCTGCCGACATCCGCTCAACTGTGCAGGCAGCTAGTTTGCCTAATGAAGCAAGTTTTCTGCCTTGCGTATGCGTAATTAGTGAACTCAGGAGTCACGGGATATGTTTTTAAATTTTTTTTGTATAATAATTTTTTAAAATTTCATTAAATCTTAGTTTTGTTTAAAAAAAAGGCTTGTTTTAACTGGGTATGCGATTTTTAAATAAGGCAAAATACACTGGGAAAAATTTAGGTTTTTGTAAAACAGCAATACTTTGAGAAAAAGAGTAACCAACCCAAATGAATTCAAAACAAATTTTGCAAGAGCAAGGGCGTTTTTCTCTGTGCCTCTAGCCCGATTTATGTAATTTTTGGGGACTTTATGGCAAGGCATACTAAACAAGGTAGGCTCACTCTCCCTCTCTTCAAAAAAACTCATAAACCAACCAATAAATAAAATAAATTTAAAAAGTTTGCGCTGCCTCTCAATTTTGCTGGTGCTAAACGATAGTGCCCAATAGATACTTATAGTGCACAAAAGATACTGCAAAGTGCCAGTAGGAAATCACTGTGGTTAGAAGGAGACGACCATAACCCAAATGTATCCAGAGAGAGCGAACAGCTGACCAAAAAGTATCTAGAGAGCGTAAATGAGAGCGAACAGCTGACAATTTTCTGACAGAAGCGGTGTCGACTGAGCAACCTTTCTCTCTAATATTCTTTGCTCTATGAGTAAGCAACTGTTGAAAGCGAAGCATCTCCGCGCATGTATTGAAATATATTACTCTCTCGCTCTCTTTGACACAAATATACGGAGTTCTTCGAGAGCGAGTGAGCCTACCTTGTTTAGTATGCCTTGCCCTATGGTGTAAAATGACAGTTAGCTTCCATAAAGCTTACGGGAGAAAATGTGACGCTTACCAATGGCAGGTGAATTTCCACCAGTAATATTAAAAATAATTATTTTCCAGCCGTCAATAAGAAGATCGGCTTCTTTTTTCCAAATTCTTCGGCCACAAAAGGTAATTTTGGCTGCACTCGACCGTAAGAACCTTTTTTGCAGTTAGGTTGAGAATCGAAGGTTTCAGGTTAAATTGAATTTTTTACTTGGTCGACTGGCACGTCTGCTCGGCTTGAAGATGGTTTTTGGAAAGAATGTGACTTGTGGTTTGCGAAACCAGCATGCCTTGCCAGGAAATACGTGGCAACTAGAGTTGTATTTTCAATTGACTGGACAACCAATATTCGATGACGACAAAAAAATACTGAAACTAATGTTCTCGGATTATTGAAATTAATATAATTTGCAGCGCTATGAATATACGAGTGGCGGCTAATGTATTTATTATGTTTATTAAAGGTCTGCTGCCAAAGAAAAATAGTCTAGGATATTTGGTTCTCCCACAACACGCGTTTAAAGTTCACCTTTCGAACTCGATTTTAAGGAATTCATAAAAAATAGCATTTTAATGAAATGAAACTGAAATGAAATGAATATGAAACTTTTATGCGGATATGTGGCGATAGAAAGTATTAGTTTTGACTATTCTTAGTTCATTAGTATAAAATCCGCTACGCGAAAATTGTCAGATCGCATTTCATGAGCGAGTACTGAGACACCAACAAATCGCTTCGACAATAAACATGGACCTGCCAACTCGTTTTGTTGAAAACAGCTGATAAATTGTCGAAGGGGTCATGAAATTATGAAACTTGTTTGATAATTGCCAGAGGTAGCTTTGAAAATTGAGAAAATTAAAAACACGCAGTGAAAAATGTTAAAGCAAAGAAGACTAAAAAACAAAACTACAATTATTTGTAGCTGCGAGGTGGACAAACAAGTGGAGCTGATCAAGTAGAATTCGCAACCATTTTTATGGAATCTGGCCAATAAAATGCATTCCGATACTGGCAGCTGCATCACTTGTGTCGGAGAAACTTTTTCGGAGGCTCTCCCGTTGATATGGTTGGTGTGCCAATTGCCCAATGTATGCACACCACCCAAGTCCCAACCTCCATAGCCTCCACAGCCCACGGCCAATCAGCCCTAAGCCATTGCAATCTCCATTGTATTGTTTCCTCCGGCTTACTGTGTTAGTTTCCGTTGCTCCTGCCGCTCCCGTTGCTAACTATGTGTTTACCTACCTACGGCGAGTATGATCCTCCAGTCCATGCAGCTGGTTGTGGCTATGAATTTTCCCTCTAACAGCAGTAAAATAATAAAGGACACTGCTTATACCTCCAACCACACAAAATGCATCCATGAAATTGACAATGGCATTGCCTATGACCTCTGAATTTCCCTAAGTGACTTTCATTATCAATTTTATAAACTCTTTTATTTTGCAGTTTAGTTTTTTAGTGCAACCAATTTGGTTGTGCTAGTCATTGAAAACAGCAGAATAGTTTAAGTACTGATCAAAACACTGTTGTTACTTTTCATCCTGACGTACTTGGCAACAGCCCCACAACCAATTCATTTGATCCTCTTTTATTTTATGTTAATTCTTGCCATTTCTTAAACACAACAGCTGATTTTTTTGCTTCACAGTCACACTACATTGACAAAGCGGCTCATGAAATTATCAAACAATTTTCAGCTCCAATGACAAAAATTTCGAGTGTATAAGTACCAATAGCTTAAACTTATCGAGATAAAGTAAGTTTGGGATTGAATAAAGTTCGAGTACCGAGCTCAATTTGATTTCTGGTATTCCTGAAACGAATATAGAGCTTAAATCAATATCGGACCTTCTTGATTGGATCCGACTGGGGAATGAAATCGAGCTCGAATAACAAGATAGAATCAATCTTGTGTAAGCTAAAGTCTGGATCAAGGCAAGAATTCCGGGACTGAAAAATCTGTATCAATCCTTCTCATACTTGGTTTAAGAAAATCCAGGCTTGACCGACATCGTTTGGGATTAATTTTAGTCCGGATATCACGAATTTTTTTTCTGTGTAGATAAACGCTTGATAAATCAGAAAATGTAAGCAAGTTACATGAATTTTCGCCAAGTGTAATCGTTAGAAACTAGCAAGCAATAATATCATTAAAATAACAGACAGGTTAGTGTCACAGTATGGTTATGGTTATGCGTTAGTTGCGTGTTCCCATTTCACTTGTTCAACATCGCTGATTTCCCCAAGCAGCCTCATCCTCCACCTGCATGAAGTCTGTCAATATGTTTGGGCTTACGGTTAAAACTTGGCGCTGGCCTCTGACTATGATTTAGGTATAAGCCCTGAGAGACACCATTGATGTCGATGCTGATACTGACACCAGCAACTTGGACACCAGTACGGACACATAAACCCTGTTAGTGATTTTATTATTTATTGTTTTGCGCCATCCCACTCCATGTTGAAGTAGGGTTGGGGCCAAAAAGGATTTAACATATAAATATTTCATTGCTTACTTTTTTTTTGGGTAAGGGGGTAGTAGAAAACATTTTGGGGAGATGTCAAAATGGTTTTGCATTTGCATTATAATCGCCATTTACAAAATAAATCTAAACTGTTTACATATTTTATAAATGGTCGACGCTGTCCGCTTTAGATGTAAAATCACTTTACTCGAACGAATGAAATTTCATGTGATAAATTCTAATGTCCTGACTTGGTTGTACGTGGCTGTATGCATTTGTGTGTGGTTCATTGTGTGGCTTTTGACAAATTGAAATTAACTTTGCTTGTGTGCAGATCACATTTCGAATTCCATGACATTTCGGCATGGCTTTTATTTAATTAGAAATAAATTATAAAATGAAATTTTTCAGGCAATTGCACTTAATTTGGGTATTCAATTGAATTCTAACTTTTACACAGACGACAACATTTTTATTTTGGGCAGAAAGCGATTCTTTCGTCCCACAATGTTCCCAACAACAGTAGGCTTCAGAATTTTTCACTATAAAGGGGTGTCCTGGACGTCACTAGATATTTTCATTTAAACGATTGCACTTCGAACTAAACTTGGACTACTTTATTTGTGAAGTGACAAGAATAAGACCGGTTACTAGATCACATGGAAAGAACACGTTAGCCGAAGACTACTACACCTGGCTTCCCGGGTGTTCCCCAGGTACCAGATCGTTCGTCAGAGAGGCTTCAATATGCACAAGTTTTGGTATCCACTAAATAAATTTCTGCCTGTACCGTTGTAATTCGAAGATGTAGCCAATGAGCTTCGAACAGCTTTCTCCATTTAAAACTAACAGGCATTCCTCTCTGCTTAGACTATCTCTGTTCCAATAAATACGACGTATCTCCCTTAAGATTGGGCATCTGGTAATAAAGTGCAGCGAATCTTCTATTTCTCTCATATTGCATAATGAACATTCTCCCATGCGAATGCTTTTGGAGGCGGGATGAGTATTCTAAGGTCAAAAGCTCTACTCTTGCCTTAAAAATTGCTACAATTCCATTTGCGCCTATATCATCGTTGAAGTAGTTTTTGGCTTCAAGGTTGTACTCTAATGCTTTATAGGTAGATCTTTTCCACCCACTCGATCAACAGTCCATGGTTTATTTTCCAGGTGGATAAATTCTCTAAGAAGAAATTCACGTTTAGCAATGTTGCAAGAGATTTCCCACTTATGAAAGAACTGCTGTGTCGGCATAAACTGAAGCAAGTCCAGTTTCGAGAATTATGGCATGGTTTGGCGTAGTCATTAGAAGTCTAAACAGTCTCTTTATAAATCCCATCAGAAATTTTTCCACATCTTTTTATTGAGTATGTCGCCACGCTTGGGCGGACGTAGCACATTAAATGCAAATATATATAATCTTTCATGTTTCACAATTTTTGGGCAAATATTAAGGGTCGCCGAATACTGTTATCTAGCTTTAAGATAAAGTGAGCTATAGTAAGAAGCTGTAAGTGCAAAGGTAGTTACCGTTAAGGCTTTTGAAAAGCTGATTGCTCTCATGGCGCAAGCCTTGGCCAAGTACCATTAAATACCAAACAAGAGCCAAAGAGGACCACACCAAGTAAAAATGAGTCAGTTTAAAGCGTTAGTTATAAAGCTATTTAAATCAATCTTTGCACGAAGTCTTTTGATACAATTGCAAACTAGCAATCGGCAAACAATCGGCAAACTCAATCGACAAACAATTGGCAAACTGCAATCGGCCTGGGAAAGATACTCCAAGCTCTTACACCGTTTTGCACACACTGTGCGCGGACTATAGAAGACGCAGAACAAATATTCTTTGTCTTGTCGAGATTCGCTGCCGAACGGTAAGAGCTATGCCTAGGTATTGGGAGGCCATTCACAGTCACTGACTTGATGGACATCCTACTTAGTTCGCAAACCAATTGGGATGCTATTTGCACCATGGTGCACAGATTCTAAAATCCTGCGTCGCGCTGAACGACAGCGCAATAATAAGAACCTAATTAAGGCCTTCGCAGATAGATAAGAACCTATGGAGGCCTTCGTGCCATCTCCCCTTTGCGAAGTAATACTTGGCGGTAGTTCCGCAAGAGGGAAACGGA
>JAEIFU010001299.1:0-73929 GCA_018904235.1 Lordiphosa stackelbergi
TTGATCATTAAGTTTGATAATTTGACCCTCATGTAACTGCTACTGTTAATAACGCCAGGAGTGTTCTTGGATTTATTAAGCGCTGGTCGAAGGAATTTGACGATCCCTATACTATCAAGATTCTGTACACTGCTCTTGTCTCTCCGTTTCTTGGATCATGTGTGTGGGCTTCTCAATATTCGACACTTAAAGATAGAATTGAATCTGTGCAAAAGCCATTCTTATTGTTTGCTGTTTGTGGTTTAAGTCAACTCATCTGAGTAGTTTAGCCATATTAGAAGATATCATAGAACCATAGAACTTTTTAGCAGGCTCCAGGTCAATAATTTATGATTTTGTTCATAACATTTCTAAAACAAGACACGCACAACATCACAAAGGGGCTGGTTCGATCGTAAGGCAGCAATCATCAGCAATCTTTGCCTGTCTTGTATGAGCTGGCAGAGACTACCTCATGACGGAACTGCTATGACCGCTTGGGAGTCCCAAAAGCAGGATTGCAGCAAAATCCGACACAGCAGCAATCGTCAAAATCCCAGAATCTTTGTATGTGTGAGTGCCCCGTATCGGATTTTCTGTTGTTAGTGAAGGAAATTCTCTCCCCGCATCTAACACAGGCGCCAATTGTTTGAATTGCCCAAATGCAATCAAAAGGGGTTTTTTGTTTTTCAATAAAACTATTTTTGTTTCACATTGAAATCAGAAGACAGTTAACATTACTTTAAAGTTTTCCATCGGGATTTTGTGTCGCGTGTTAGCGGCTGTGCCTCTCAGTCGGCTGGGCGGGAGGTGGTGGCTGATATTTTGCCTGGTATTCGCGCGTAACAAACCTCGACTTGGTGTTGCAAGGGCCACCTAAACGTCTTACGTTCAAACATAGTATAACACCATGCTACTTATTTAACGACCTTTTTGATTTTTAATTTAGCAATCTTTAGTCAGCTCGAGGTCATTAGTTGCTTGTACACAACTGTAAAATTAGGACACAATCCACACCACCATGTAAACTGATCGTTGTGTGTCAAGAACCTCCCGTTTTTATTATCAATCGGCTACCTTCTCATGCCAAAAGTGCTATAACTGGTAGGGAATTACAAGGCAGCATAAGTGCAAAAACAAAGAGAAATTTCTATATGTGTGTACCCATTAAGAATGACTGTATAATGAGAGAAGTTTTCTTTGTTTAGTTTCTCAGTTGTTATCTTTCACTTTTGCATTGAAACACTTCCTGCTTAAATATTTTTAATCTCGCTTTACCCATTGAAAATGGAAAAGGGATAATATTGTGAAATTTTCCTTATTTTTTTAACCCTATTTTTTTCTCCTTTTAAAATTTTTTCTGTATTTTTACTTTTATATATATCTTTTTAACACATCTCTTCTTTGACGTATTTAGAACATAAGATTACCTCCTCCACTTTTGCAAACAAAAAAATTCGTTATACTGGATACACTAACCTTAAGATTGTTCCAATCGTTTCGTACTAGTTTCAAGTAGAATAAAGTACGAATGATTTTAAAGCTTTCTAAACCCTCGTCCTAGAGGTAACACTTTCTGAGTGGAAAAACAATCCACAGTGCAACCGTTTAACAAAATGTTTTGAGCAAATTGGAAAGTTTTGACATTTTACCTGGTCACACTTATTGTGGACATGGCTAGAATTATTAAAGGTTTCCCACGTAATTTTAATTTGCAATCTCCAAAACGGGTACAGGATACACAGAAAAAAAAGAGCTATTTGGGATGGATATTTCATATCCTTTAGTTAGATATTGATAAAATTTAGATCTTCTTACAATAAATGGATATTATAAATATCCTTTTTACTGTATTTTGACTATCCAGTCCAAATGGATACCGAAATTATCTTACGGATCATCAACAAATAGCCTTTTTTTTGTGTACGTTTGTACTGATATTTCTTCTTTCTTCACCTTGACCAAAAATTTATCGTACTTCTAAATGTAGATCGTAGATTATAAAGGAAAGGTCTAAAGCAAGGGTGCCCCTTATGGCCTTATGGTTCTGCATACATACACCTGAAGAAAATTATTTGTCAAACAACGACAACCACAAAAGAGAGTGTCGAGTTTACTAGAATTTCATCGTTCAATCAACCCTCTTATACTCCTTTCAGAGTCTCCAATGGGAATCCAAATAATTGGGCCATTTTTGTAGATGCTGGCCTGCAGGCACGTGACTGGCTAAGTCCCGCTGCACTTACCTATGCCATTTCCAAGCTAACCTTGTTATGGAGTGAGGGCAAAGTGGACAAAGATATGGAACGCATAGACTGGTACTTTTTGCCCATGGCCAATCCGGATGGCTATCAATATTCTCGTCTTACCGATCGCTTGTGGACCAAAAACAGAAGCTACGACAGTTCCAGCAAATGTTACGGTGTCAATTTGGATCGCAATTTCGAGCATGGCTGGGGTAAGGCGGGCTCCACCATGAATCCCTGCAAAAATCTGTATTGTGGTAGCAAAAGCTTTTCGGAAACGGAAACACGTTCCATACGCAATTTTCTGCTGGGCATGCGGGAGTACTTGGGTGCTTATGTATCGTTTGGTGGGTATGGCCAAACGATCACGTATCCGTGGGGCGATGCTGATTATGTGACAACCAATCAACGGGAATTGCGTAAGACGGGCCGGGAGGCTGTGCTCAATTTGAGAAGACTCAACCAAGCTGAGTACAGTCTAGGCGTTAGCTATCGTCAGAAGTTGGCACGACCGGGAAACTCAGCCGATTGGGTGCAGCAGCAAATTGAGCCGCAATTTGTGTACAATGTGTTTCTTAAGGATCAGGGACGCTATGGTTATCTTATGCCACCGCATTATATTGTGGAGTCGGGTGAAGAGGCCTTTGAGTTTCTGCGCACAATTGCCGAGCAGTTGCAGTAACTAGATTATTTATTATAAATTATACCACTTTTTTTTTGTATTAATAAAGAAATAAAATAAACGCACAAGTAATTGCATCGCTGCGGAATGAATTACAAAAACAAAATGCGTGCAGTACCGGCGCCAGCTTGGCGCACAAGCAGACGGCTGTAAAAACAAAATACACACAGTGTCTGGATTGCTGCTCGGTTTGAGCCTTGTTAATAAGAATTGTTTTTTCAGTTTTTGTTGTTTTAAAGGATTTTCTAATGATGGAGTCACTAGTATTTAGTCGAATAGGACAATGTTACAACCAACTTTATTTTGAAGCCTCATCATAAGGCTTTCTTTTTCACTATGTGTCGTTCCGCTGAGGTGTTGCAACAACATAGTTCTTGTGAGCGCCGAATATGTCAACTTTTTTGCCAACAAAACATAATTTGCGGGAAAGTTTACTTTTCTGCTTTTATTTGAAGAAAAATGCAGCGGGGAACATGCTAGGGCCGCCCGGCCAAACGCCAAAATCAACACCAAAGCTGAATATTCAAGATGATGAGGATATGCTCTGTATTTTGTGGTATAAATTGGGCGTGGTGCACTATAAGCTGCTACAACAGGATAAAGCCAAAGATATTAAAACAACCACATGCCACAAGCTTCGCTTTAAATACACTTGTATTTGTATGGGTGCGCCATGTGTTTGTTAACGAACACGAATGCGAATAGTGGGCACGAAAGGATAGGGAGGGCTCCTTCTAGTAACCGACCATCAACGCATCATTGACGTATCGATCAGACAATTGGCGCTTGCCTTTTACAATTGAAGTTCCATCACTAAAAACAGGGCTGAATCTCTCGCCAAAAAATTTCAACTTTTTTAGTTATGGGTTAATTTGATGTTTAACTGAAATGTTTTGATTGTGTTATATTTTTTATGATGAATTTTTAAATCATAATTTAAATTGAAGTCATATTTTCCATAAATATAATGCAAAATTTCAAAATTTGTTGGCGCCAAACATGAGGTATAACTTGCAGCCCTTAATCAGCTTCCTTTCTAGTAGATGGCGCCACCATCGACACAGGGCGCTAGTGCAAAAAGAGCTTTGCTAAATCTCCTAACCAAACACGGGAGGTTTGAAACCAACCAATAGAAATTTCTGTGTCATCTAAGAATTGGAACTCGGTTGGAATTTGGTTGAAAGAGGTTTCTGTGGCACCCCCGCATATAATACTTTTGACCTTTACGGAAGTCACTAATCTTATCTGGCAGATACGGCCAGATGTGGAACAAACTCCCCCATCAAAAAAATATTGCCAGAAATGAAATTGGAGCACCCAAAAAACCTATAAAACGATACCCCATTTGATTATTTTGATAATTTTACCCCCCTCCGCCCTCGATAGGTCAGCCCCCACCCACCCGATCGTAAAAATATGGCTAGAAATGAAATCAGAGCATCCAAAAACCCAGAGTATTGATTTGGACACGTCTAAGCTTAAAGACAACGACGTTATTAATTCCTATCAGTCAGTTTTGCATTCTGTCCCAATGTGCATAGGTTTCTATGGCAGCTATAAGATATATGTTTGAAAGCATGCAATATTAGTATTGACCGAGTTTGGACATAGAAAACGAAAAAGTGTTTCTCACTAAGACCCAAAAAAAAAAAAATAATAAAGACGCTGTGGACCAAATAAACTACATGTACGCTGCAACGAAAAACACAAAGCTATAAAATATAGTCATCCGATCCGGTCGGTTCCGACATATACGCAGCGTGCAGTAATATGAAGACTCTGTACAAAGTTGCTTGAAAACTGAGAGACTAGAAACAGTCAGACAGGCGGATGGACAAAGCTCAATCGACTCAGCTCGTCGCCCTGATCAAGAATATATATATTGGGTCGTTCACTAAGTAAATTTGGTTGGTGGCTTATCGAAGATGGAAGCATTTTTGGCATATTTTACTGTTTTACTATCAAAAGGATAAAAATGCAGTTCATACAAGGCGAAAATAATGTGATGTGTACGGAGATGTGTTGACCGAACGCCAATCCCAAAATTGGTTTGCAAAATGCACCACGTCCTGGAAGGCCTCTTGAAGGCGATGTGGATAAAATAAAGTCGTTGGTCGCAGCAAATCGTCGAATAACAACTCGAGAGATTGTTGAAAGATTAAATAGGTCTAACGCGTCCGTTCACAAGCACATGAAACGTCCAGGATTAATTTCTAAGCTTAACATATGGGTTCTGAAATTTCAGAGCTCATGAAAGTTGGATGACTCGCCAAAAGCTTTTGCAGCTTGAATGGGATGTGCTACCACACCCACCATATTCTCCAGACCTGGCACCTCCGGACTATTACTTGTTCCGGTCTCTGCAAAATTTTTTGGATGGGAAAACCTTCATCTCAAATCAGGACGTCACAAACCACTTGGATCAGTTATTTGCCTGCAAGGATCAAAAACTTTATGAGCGTGGAATCAATCTCTTGCCCAAAAGATGGCAAAAGGTATTGGATCAAAATGGAGAAAATATATCTATACTATAAAGTAGAAAAAATGTGTGTATAAGAGACTATCTTCGCAACGCGTACCCCCCATTTGAATTGTTTTTTTTTTTTTAAATGATGGTCTGAGTATGTAGCATGGTTTTTATAAATAAATTGTTTTCCTTTTTTTATAAAAAGATTCCGTAAAAATTAAAAATTAGTCAAAGAAATCTAAAATTTGGGCCAAAAATGTATGTTTGAACGCCTATTTCATTTCATTTTGTGTCATTCTGTAGACAAATTAAACATTAAATTCATTGAGTAAGCAGCGAAGCGCGCGGGTCTACTAGTAATTTCATAGAATGTTTTATACAATAAAAAAAATTGGTCTTTTTTTCTCACTTGCTAACAAAACTTGAGAACCGCATGCTCTTTAGCTTTCTTGGCTAATCGATTCATTTCAACACTATCTAAACTTCATCTAGGGGCGGAGGGCGTGGCCATTGAAGCAAACTTGATCCTGCACAGAAAAGAACATGTCCCATACAAGAACCTCTTCTCTTACCATCCTAAGATGTGGTTTGCACACTGAAGACGGGGAACTAACTATTTCGCAGCTTGTACTGCTCTCTTTTGCAACAACAAATAAGTGCTAAATGAGCGCGATCTCGCGTGTATAAATAAGCATGTATTTTTTGACGAGCCCTGCTATATCGACTAGGCTCTAAATGCTGTTTAGGAATATATACACTTTTATTTATTGATGATGATCTTCCTAATACTACAAGTACAGAGACTTATTAATTGTTGTATTAGTCACAAAAATGATAATCACTAGCTTAAAAATATTACATACATAGATCAGTCGGTGTAGAGAAAATAAATTACATATTCTAACTTAATCTAACAGAGGGTATTAATGCTAATTTTATGGTGCAAATGTTTCTTCTAATTTAATTCTAAATTGTGGCGCGCTTCTTATTGTTTTAAGACTGTTGGGTAGCTGATTCCAAAGCCTAACAGCATGCACGAAGAAGTGCTTATCTGAACATGCCAATCGATTTTTAATATTTTTAATATTCTTTGTTCGCCGTGAAGCAGCAAAGTCAATCTTATCATATAAGTATGCCGGCTCCGCAGTCATTATAATTCTGTGGAGTTGTGTTAAAACTCGAAGTTTGATCCAAGATTGCATAGACATTCCAAAGATGCTATCTGCGTGTCCACTGATGTGGTCGAATCTACTTATTTTGAACACATATCTTGCGATGCTATTAAAAGCGATCTTTAACATCTCTTGACTTGCTGCGCTGCAGTTTCCAAACAGCTCAACTCCGTAGAACAGAGATGGTATTAAATATGCTTTGGCAATTAGCAGTCTTAGGCTGGTCGGTATAAGATTTTGGGTCAAGTACAATTGCCTAAGCATACCATAGGTTCGGCCTGAAGTTTTATTTATGTGTTCTTGCCATGATAGAGTACTAGTTAGTGTTGTGCCTAGGTTGTCTGCCTTGTCGACATAGTTAATTTTGTTGTTACCTATTTGAATCTTTTGAAGTCTACTATTATTAATTATTTTTTTGTAAATGATCATACATTGGGTTTTTTTGGGGTTTAATAATAAACCATTATTTTTTGACCAAGCCTGAATAAGAGACAACTCACTATTTGTTACATTCACACACTCAGTAATATTACATAGAGGACGACTTACATAGATTTGGACGTCATCAGCATACATATGGACTTGACATTTAGACAAAACATTTGGAAGGTCATTTATGTATAACGAGAACAACAGCGGTCCGAGAACAGATCCTTGCGGGACCCCGCGTGATAGAAATTGAAAGGAAGATCTCTGAGAGTTATTTACAATTGCCTGACTTCTTCCACATAGGTAGGAGCTCATAAGGTTAAGGGCGGACGATGCGAAATTGTATAATTTGCTTAGCTTTGTGCAGAGGATTTGATGGTTGACTGAATCAAAAGCCTTGCTAAAGTCCAATAAAGTCCTTTATAAATTCGGAAATGATTCCTTCTCTTTGTTACATACTTTTGCACAAACTTAATATAATCTATGTACCTACCAAAGTATACCAAAGGACCAACCTTTGGTATAAAGCAGTAACAAGTGTGCAGAGTAGCAAAAGACATACTTGCTGACTTGTTTATATTGAATTTATAGAACCTATACTAAATTTCTTACCAAAACATAAGTTTAGAAACGTATCAGAGCCGAATTCAGAACCGAAATACGATTTGGGAGTCGAAATTTAGTTTTAACGTCACAAAAGTAATAATTTTGTCAAGATTTCGAAAGTTCTTCGGAGAGTCAAAATATGTTAATTTGGCTCTGGCATAATTTACACCAAAAGCAGGCTTTAAAACTCGCAGAAGATGATGGTACTTTAAACATATATGTGTGTTACCTTCTACAAGACTTGTGTCTTAAGGGGTATAACAAAAACGTAGCATGCTTTTGGGCGGTCGAAGCAAAGCTCTGCGCAGTTAAACATTGTAGCACAGTTTGAACAAATATTGTGCGACAAGTGAAGTGGCAGCGGGGTACATTGAATTCTTGTCCAACAGCCAAACGTGAAGAGAAATTCAAGCCTGCGCGCACATTAAGCAACTCGGATTTTGCAATAGTTGGCCGCCTGTGGCCATCGAAGGGGGGGCGCATTATGTAAACTGGCCAAACTAAGAATAGTCAGGCAAAAGAAAAACAAATAGAAAGCCAAGGCGGCCAGAGAGCGAAAGAGAAAGAGAGGAGGAACTTTCACTTTCAATCGCGTTTCAAAACCAGTAAGTCAAACTCGGGAGATGGATATTTATTTATTTTACATGCATATAGAAATTATGCGGAGCGGGCGAAAGGCCCGCAAAAAGCTCAAAGCCACAGCAAAGAAAGTGATTTACATGCCAAAACAAAAAAAAGCGAGAAACCATCGACAGAAAAAAAGAACGCTAGGCGACTAGACGGTACCCTCTATACACACACACTCACACACACACACACGGAATGCAGGAGCTCAAAAGAGCGACACAAAGGAGAAGTGCTCCCAATAAACGGCAAAGGGTACAACAAACAAAAAAGTGAAAATTAAACCAAACCAAATCGAACAATGCCAACAAACGAACAACAGTTCAATGTGGAGCCACAACATGATCGTCAGCATGATCACAGCGATCAAAGGCAAAAGAAAGTAAAAACTTGCCAAGTGGGTCAAAATTGCGCCGTCATACAGAGAGACATACAAACATTTGTGCATGTGTATAAATGCCCCCAGGCAATTGCCACAAAAAAGAAAAAAAAAACCGCAACAATATGAATAAATTGAATCAAATTTACAGCAACGCACAGCGCACGCATCTGTGTACCCACTACATACACACCTACAGCATGTACAACATGTAAACCTCCAACAACACCCCGCAGTGTTACCAAGTCAACTTTTGTTCCCCCGCTCATCAGCTGGGAATTTCCCCTGGTCTAAAGATCACTATCGATTCACCATATTGATTAGCATTTATTCTCGTACTCCGACGTACGTCAACGGGCAATAACAAACAATTCTTAATCATATTCTAAAATGAAATCGCTTGGACTAATGATGCATTTAAAAGTTATTCTCGGAATGTTTAGCCAAGAGGTTAAACAATCGGTTGGCACAAACGGACCCATTCGGTTGAGGCAGCTTCCTTTCTTGACCTGAAACCAGATTAGTTTTCTTCATCTCTAATTACACTAGGCAACAAGGTCCTTTTAGGAAGATTGACCGCTTTGTCCAGAAAACGTTCTTTTGGCTGATGTATGTGGAAAGCTATGCTACTGGTAATCAAATAAGATTTTGCCCATATAGTTTAAGTAGGTCATGAGTGTTAAAAGTTGTTGTCTTCCATGCCAAAGCGTAATTAGGAGTATTGTCCGGCAGCCTTAGAATCTTGTTAACAAAGTTTCGCTAAAGTTTGTTTACCTCTTCAAAATGATGTGATCCGCATATTTGGGCTGCATAAGCTTGAGTGGAGTGGCACACCGCTTAAGGGTACTCTTTGATTGCAAAAAATAATTTTTCCATGTACTGTTAATGCAGTTTTTCAATTACCTCTTTTGCTGCTCAACATGTTTTGTGAAGGATAAGGTTGGTGTAAATACCACTTCCAGATAGGTGAACTCTGACACAATTGGTATTGGTTCCGGCTACCTTTTCTGAATACTATCATTTTTGACTTACAGGTATTCCTCCAAATTCCACTTTTTACAGTACTGCTCTCAGCTTGTAGATCATTTGATGCATCATGTCGATATCTTCTGCGTACAAAAGCACTCGGAGTTTGGTATTACCGATCCATAGTCCTCCTTCAAATTCATCATGAAGATCGTTTAGGAATAATATAAACAACAATGGGGAAAGAAGACATCCTTGTTTTACGACTGAGTCTGTGTGAAAAGATTGTGACAGCTCGCTCCTAGTCCACACTGAGGATGATGTATTGCAATATATATTTTTGTAGTTTTGATGATACAATTGATGTAATTTGTAGAAAAGTAGTTGGCATGGTTCTCTGTCAAAGTAAGCAGATAACTTTTTCTTTTCGGCCAGTTTAAGATGTACTGCCGCTGCACGAATGTAGACGTTGTCCGAAGTGTAAGTAAGTACTTAGGCTCTGTTGTGAATCTGTTGGCAATTATACACATCAGTAATTTGGCCACACAGTTCATAAAAGCCATTCCTTTATAGTTGCTAGCCTCATAATGGCAGCACTTTTTGTGTATCGGAATGATCACAGTTTCTACAAACCCATTATTAACATCACCCGTTATAAGCATTCGGCTATATACACCAACAAGTTCCTCTAAAAATGATTCCGTCGAATGTATCAGGTGCACATAGGGAACTCTGTCAGCTCCTGGGGCTTTATTTGGTTTCGTTTCACGTAAAGCATTCTTAACCTTTTTTTTAGTAATTGAAGCATCTAGTTCAGTATGTTCAATAAGAAACGGCGCATATTCTACGCTATTCGCGGAGTGCCTGGGACTCAAAAGTGTTTGGAAGTGGTGCGCGAATTCTTCTGCCGATACATCAGTTCTTGGAAAGCATTGTTGCCTAGTGTGATTTACCCTTGTTGCTTTTCTTTCTTTTTCCGCCACGTAAGAGTCTTTTCAGACGTCGACCGTGTCGCACAATATTAAGATTTGTTTCGTTAATAACTTTGGTGTTTTTGCTCAGATCTCATTGTGCTTTTCAGAATAGATCTATTTAAGGCCTAAGCTAATACATATTAAGCGACGAGGTTGTAACTTTAAAATTGTGGCTCTGACAGTTTTTTGCTGCTTTGCAAATCTGAAACAAACTTGATCTGCGTACGGTATACACCTATGTACATGCAAAAATTTGTATCTCTATCTCTTATAGTCGCTGAGATCGACGCGTTCATACAGACAGGCGGACGGACGAACAGACGGACATGGCTAAATCGACTCTGCTGTTGATGCTGATCAAGAATATATCGCTCACTTACTTCAATACTGGCATAACTCAAAATAATCCATTTTGAGAAAAACACGTTTAAAGTTCTCAATGGATTTAACCCAGAAAAAATGGTTCTTTTAGTTTCGAGTTAATTAATTAAAATATTATAAATTTAGAATGCTTATTGATAAAACATGAAAATATGATGTTTTAACTGAAAGCCGATGTATGTTTGCTCAATATCGACTGCAGGACAACTGAGATATGACGTTCTTGCATTAACATGAAAATGAACCTGTAAAATTATAATGAGACATATTTTCATATCACATGGAAAGTAAAAGAGATATCAATACGAAAATTTTTACACAAAATAGTACACAATACAGCGAGTATTTCTGCATCATTAAGTCAAAAATCGTATTTTTTGAGTTATGCCAGTATTGAAGTAAGTGAGCGATATATACTTTATAGGGTCGGAAATGCTTCCTTCTCCCTGTTACATATATTTGCACAACTTCATGACCCCCTTTTACCCATTTTCAATGGGTGCAGAAAAATGTAAAAATTTTTTTTTTTTTGTTAACAAGAAAATAGTTAGAACCCACACCAAGGCATTATCATTCTCTCTCTTTTTCTATCTTTTAAATATAGAACAAAAAATTTGTAAAATATCTGCCCATAGTTTACCGTACAATATTGGAATAAAAATAAAGAACGTACAGATGGAGTTATACTTATACCAAGGTTAAAATGGCCCTAAAAATTTATATATTTTTATATTTTGGTGTTATATTTTTTAAAGTATGGTTGTTTATAGTTTTTTTTTTTTTTTTTTGGTGGCAAATGTGAGCAGAGAAGAATTTTAAATGTGTTAAGCTTTAAAGCTCTTTAGTTTCTGATTGGTATTGCGCTAAGCGGCCGCGCAAAAACCTTAACCTTTAAAAACCTTTTTACCCGTTTTTTCTTTTTAGGTTATCCACAGTTCGTTTGTGCGTGTAAAAGCCCATACGGACATCCGAAGTAACGAGATATATTAATAAACTCTTTGAACTTTTAACACTACGGAGGTGAGAAGTTGAATGTTACGCTTAACAGTCAATGTTACGCTTAACAGCACATTTGTGGAGACTATGTAAATTGGCTGTGGGCCTTATTGTGCTTTGAGCAGCAGACGCAGCATTGAGAATGCACCATGTCAAGTCACTCTGCTTCTACCTGCATCGATCAGCTGGAGTGCTTTTAGCTAAAGTGATTTAAAAAATTAATATAAAAGAACATGGCAGAAAAACAAAAGCGAAAGAGTTGTTTGGAATTGTTTTCCCATGACGAAAAAATGTCTTTAATTTTGGCGGTGAAAGAGCGGGATGTCATTTGGGATCTTTCCCACCCCAAGCAATTCGGACTTAAATTTTGTGAACAAGGCTTAGGGAAAAGTGGCCGATAATTTACGAAAAGACAAAACACAGATGATTCGAAACTACAAAAAGACCCCCGCAAACTAAATTCGACACGTGTGGTCACATATTTACGTTCCACGGAGACGAAATATATGACGAAAATAGCAAAAACTAGAAATTTCGGGTTATCTTTTACCTTTAAGACAGTGTACTACACAAATCTTAAGTTCCAAGGTGACGAAACATATGACCGAAGAGCTAAATTGCCAGAGCAGTCAGTTTGAGTAGTAACTTCTCTGCTCACCTTGCCGACCTCTGCTCTAGCTCGTTTATAGGGCATTTCCACTTCAACTGCTTCCATGTTCGCGTTCAAATAATTTACACAGAGAAAAAATATATGCAGCATGAAAATGTATGAATTCAGGATTTTCAACCCATTTTTCATTTTAGTGCCGCGTTTACATTACTCATTTCTGCATGCGGCATGTAGAAAGATGCATGACAAATGTTGAAATGAGAAAAGCAAACGCGGCATGTACATAAACATAGTAGGTTCAAAATCCCAGTCAAAACCTCCACACAAACAAAAAATTTTGTTTTTTTTATTTATTTACCTAAGGAAGGGGTTTTTTTGTTTTATGTAACAGGAGGAAACATCTCCGACCCTATAAAGTATATATATCCTCTTGATCAGCACCAATAGCCGAGTCTTCCATGTCCGTCTGTCCGTCCGTCCGTCTGTCCGTCTGTCTGTATGAACGCGTCGATCTCAGAGATGGTAAGAGATAGAGGTTTGACATGTACGGGACAAATGCTTCTTTTATCTGTACGCAGATCAGTTTGTTTCAAATTTGGCCGCCCCCTCCCGCCCCCAATTGGGAAAACGTTATATCTCCACAGTTTTGAATAGACGATTCTTCTTTCTAGAGATAGTTAGTAATTAGCAAAATAAATCGATTTGCCGAAGAAATCATAAAAAATCGGGATGAACGGTTCCGAAGTTATGAGCAAAAAAGCGAATCAAGCCCCCCCCCACCCACCCTAAAAAATGTTGCATACTTTCCGGATGGTACCGGATGGAGCCGACTTTAACTTTGATTTCTGTCGGTCTATGACTGCAACGGTCTTCCTTTTAATTATATGCTACTTGAAAGCTCAATTTTTGGGCTCAACACGATTATCAAGGCATCTAAGATATTACTTGAATTCAATCTGCCTAAAAACATACACCAATAATTGCATGCTTGCAATTCTCAAGGTAATGAATTCGCATTATTCGTCTAATATAGAACGGACAACTGAAATTTGCGTACGTTACAGTAGATTTCCTACTAGTCATGTAAGTCTTACTATATTTGTAAAGTTATTAAAAAAAAGCGCGCACGTATGGTTTGCAAACCCCTGAAATCGTTAGTAGAACTTAAAGCGATTTCGTTTTTTATATGGAAATGCAAGTATATAGACTTTGATTTCATGCTTATGTCCCCGTTTTTCGATTCCGATCAAATCACTATAACTATAACTCGCTTCAAAACCGACTGTGTTCTTCGGCTTTTAACTCAAAACCCCATGTCTTCATTCGACCTATTAATACAAATAAAAAACGGCTCATTTAGCTTTGATATATTCATGATTTGTCTTGACAAATATTTGTTAGCATGTGATATTAATCGAAATGAGTTTGGGAGCGATAGCATTGAAAACAAAAAGTTTCATCTAAAACTTTTTTCAGATCTATCTTTTGTATGGCAGCTATACTATATAGTTGCCCGATTTCATAAACTCGCTGAAATTAGTGAAATCAAAACTTATAAATTTTTTAGCGATGCATTGAAACAAAAAGTTTTTCTCACTAAAACTACCTTTTCAACCGATCGTTCCTATGGCAGCTATATGCTATAGTCATCCGATCCGGCCGGTTCCGACAAATGTGCAGCGTATTTATACCAAAAGACTTCGAGCAAAGTTTGGTTGAGATAACGAATTTGTCAAACGGACTGCTAATCAACTCACTCGCATGTCGACCAGAATGTTTACTTTATCATCCTCTTGGTACAAACATCGATATATTTCTCCCAGTTTTTTATAGGCTGCTAATACGATAAATTCATCCGATTTTGTGCAAACGTCTCTTAAAATTGATGTTGAAAGAATTTCGGTAAATACACTCACACTTAAGGATATACATATCGCAATTCAGAAACAATAGATGGAGTCAAGCAAGATATCAATTAAAAGGGTATTGATCTTCAAATAAAAGGTACAACATTGTTTTCAAATAGTTTAGTAGTTTGAAATCAATGAGCAAAATATTTTTTTAAATTGATATTTTCTCGAAAACGCATGAAATTTTTTTTTAAACACCTAGGAAAAATATTTAAATAAACCAAAAAATTATTTTTATTTTTTCTAAGTCAAAATCGCACATTTCAATAGAAATTAAGGTATTGGTGAAGAAAATCTATGCATAAATACTGTAGCTGAATCAAATTGAAATTTGAGTATTTAATGTGTTTACTATGTGTTATAAGAAGTGAGCGAAAAGCCAGATCAGAGAATATTCTCACAGAACAGAACAAAAGACGAATCAATTAAATGTTTTTATCTTAATATCTCAACAATACTACATTTTGGATGTTGGAACTTGCACTCAATTGGTCCAACCAATACCTTATTTTCTTCGTAGAAGTGCGATTCTAAAGTAGACATAATATTAAAAAAAATTTTGTGTATTTTTAATGCAAACGGAACGGCAATTACGTTTGATTATATAAAATAAAAGAAAGAACTTCGAAAATATACTTCACTTGGGGAATCACTGGTACCACGATTAAGTGTTTGGTACAAAAATAAATGTTGTCATTCAATTGTTATCATTTGATGACTCTTCGTTCAGTGACTCATTGTTTTAGAGAATGTTCAGTCAGTTGTTAAACCCGTTACTGGAAGAGTAAAATAGGGTATACCAAGTTTGTGCAAATGTATGTAACAGGCAGAAGGAAGTATCTCCGATCCTATAAATTATATATATTCTTGACCGTCTGTCCGTTCCTATAAAGGAAGAGATCTCAGAGATGGTAAGAGATAGAGGTTTGACATGTAAGGGACATATACTTCTTATGCTAGCAGGCAGATCAAGTTTATTTTCAATTCTTGGCACGCCCCCTGCAGCCCCCGCAATATGGAAAATAGTCATATCTCCCACAGTGTTGCAGATAGATGGTTTGTAACCTTCTAGAGATAGTAGGTAATGAGCATTATTTATCGATTTGCGGAAGAAAATGATAGAGATCAGATGAATTATATTCAAGTTATGACCTAAAGAAAGTTACTTCTCCCTGCCCTGGCAGTAGTGGCGTTATCTATTGGTTAGTTTTGAAAATCCCTTATTGTTTACTCCATCAGCACTGCTTTCTGCTGCTCGAGCTACAGAGTAAATTACAGTCGGGCATGACCGACTTGCTTTTTATTTTCAAAAATCAAACGCTTTAAAATAACCTTTTATATTTGGGTGCGCTAACATACTGTAAATGCTCTCAATATATAAACATAAGGAAGGGCTATTAAACATTTCTTCCCCCGAGTAACCGGGTATACAGGGTTGTCCATATTCGACGGACCCATCTGGCAACGCCATAACTTTTGACAGAGATGTCAGATCGCTTAATGACATACCGCGTTTGAAGCGTCAGTCCAAGCAGATTTTTACCATGGAACAATACACGCCACGCGAGCGCTCTGAAATAGTTGAAATTTACATTCAACAGAACAAGTCAATTGTGAAAACTCAACGTGCTTTTAAAAAAATTAAAAAAATGTATTAAAAAATGTATGAATGGGACCGTAAATAAGCAAAATTGCCGTATTTACGCCACTGAAAATCCTCAGGAGATTCAAGAAGTGCCTCTTCATGACGAAAAAGTCACAGTCTGGTGCGGCGTTAGTGCGAAAACGGTCATTGGGCCGTTTTTCTTCCAAAATGAAAATGGCCATGCTGTTACCATCAACCAGGAGCGTTATCGCGACATGATGACCAATTTTGTGATGCCAATTATTCGTCGAAAGCGTATGAGGCAGTTCTGGTTTCAACAAGACGGCGCTCCACCGCACACAAGTCGCATAACAATCGATTTTCTGAAGAAATTGTTTCCGGGCCGTTTGATGTCGAAAAGTGGTGATTTGGACTGGCCACCGCGTTCGCCCGATTTGACGCCGCCTGACTTCTTCTTGTGGGGATATTTGAAGTCAAAGGTTTACGTTAACAAGCCAAGGACCGTAGAAGAGCTCAAGGACAACATTCGTGAAGAAATAGCCGCTATTCCGGCCGAAATGTTGGCGAAATCGATGGAAAATGCTGCAAAAAGGGCACAATACGCCATCAACGCCAGAGGCGGCCATTTGAGAGATATCATATTCAAAAATTGATGTAAACAAATCTACTTGGAACAAATTAAATGATTAAGATTGCCAACCGCCAAATTTTTATTTTTTTCTTTGATTTTTTAAAAAAAAACATGGGTCCGTCGAATATGGGCAACCCTGTATTTAAGTGGGGCAGAGCCCACCTTAACTAAACTTTTCTGCAGGTTCTGCGGCCCATGGTGGAATCAATATTAATGTTAAATCCACCATGCTCCGGCCACACCAAAATTAAAATCAGAAACAAAATCACTTGCAGGAATACCCCCAATGACTGCATCCTCTTATCACCCTTGTGTTTGTTACAAAAATGCTTAAAACTGCTGCTCTTCTTAAATCTGTTCCGTGTTTGATCTGTTCCGTTGACGCCCTTCCCCTGTGTCGCCTTACTCTCTCCCCCTCTCTCGCTCACTCTCTCTCTAGTATACTTATTCGTTCTCTTTTTACAAATTTGTGGCATGCATTCACCAATGTTCAACTAAGAACTTAAGCCTACGTATTAGGATTAACACTTTTCCCCTGATAAAGTTGTTCTTTCCCTTTGTGTCATCTGAATGCCAATAACTAGACTATAGGCAAAGCCCCATGATTTCTATATGGTCTTGATAATAATTTTCCCATCAAGTGGGGCTTTTTCCGTCTCCCTATAAGGAGCTGAACCCCTTAAGTCCATACCATTCGACTGCAATATGTGTAGGTGAGTCACTACCAATTCAAATGGTAAAGCACACCAAGTCACAGTTTGGCACGATCCGAGCCAGAGTCACAGAGTTTCAATGTCGTTCGACTTGCATTGCATCCGGGGGATGGGCCGCGGAGGTTTGGGGAGTTGTGGGCGTGGGCCCTCTCAAACACACACACACAGACACTTGCACATGCACACGCACACTCATACAGAGAGTCAGACTTTGATTTTGGTGCGTGGCTCTCCCGCTGGCATAGCCATTGCGCTCGCAGCGTTGGTTGAGGCGTCGCTGTTGCCGCCGCTGCTGCTGCTGCTGCTGCGGCTGTCACTTCATTCAGTACGCGACGATCGCTCTAAGATCGGTCGTCGGCCAGCAGCGCAATTTTTTTTTTTACAACATTTTTACTCTGTTTTGACTTTTTTCATATTATTTTGTTTTTTTTTTTTCGTTGTTGTTTTGTTTTGTGTTTTTGTCCGCTTTTCGGGAAACGCGACCCTCGCCATATAAAAATTGAAGCGCATACAAACGCAGCATTTAGTCGGGCTTCATCGCTGGACCCTATACCAAGTGTGAATCAGAAGAGTCACAAAACAAACTGCCGCAACAAACGTAAGCTAAAGTACAATTCCATTTTTGTTGTTTTTTTTTTGCGGGTGAGGAAATGCATTTTTGTTTTTTGAACCAAACGAAACGAGTTTTAAGGAAAGTGCAGTTTAAGTGGTCGCTCCAATTTTGGAACGAGCTTCCCCAGAATTTTGGGCACGTGATTAAAAAACGCAACCCGATACAATACAACACAGCAGCAGCAGCAACAACAACAACACGAAGGTCGTGGCAATTACGGGCCGGTGTGTGTTTACTTTGTCCGAGAACCTGTTCTCCGACATGGAAGGCGTCATCCACGTTCAACTAAAGTGCCACTTTCTGCAGGGCTATAAAAACAAACAAAAAAAAAAACTAGGAAAATTAGCACAATTGTGTGTGTGTGTGTGTAAGTTAGTGTGTGCTAAACACAGTTTCAAAATTAGTTTTTTTTTTTCGACAACGTTTTCTATTTTCATATTTAGACGCGACTTTAATGTGGATCTAGGTCTGGGTCTGGGTCCGGATTCCGTTGATAAGCTATTTTGATTTGCTTTTTAGAGCTTCCAATCGTGTTATGCAAACAGAATTAAGGCGAATCGGAAAAAGTATAAATAAATCAAAGTCATAACGTAAAATTTTATAACATTTTTTTGGGCAAAAACTTCTGTTATAATTACGTTTGCAACGGGTGGCAACGCTGTGACAAGGTAAAGAATATTTCTTGGAAACCTTGTTAATTTTATTTACTCCCTTAAACTTCCTAAACTTACTCCCTAGCTTATTAAGAGCGATTTTTTAAGCGTTTCATTTTCAAAAACAAGTGAGAAAGTCGGTCAAGCCCTACTATAACATACTCTGTATGTTCCTAGGTTATCTATGGAGGTCGCGCGGGTGTACAATATTTTTGTTCTTGTGTTATACCAAAGATTTGTAGATATTATAGATGACGCAAGTGAAATAAAAAATACTTGTTCGTGGGAGCTGATATTAGATCCCAATTTTTGCTTCTAGCTTCATTTATAAGGATCACTATATGTTGCAATTTAGCCACGTTTTCTACTCATCTGCCCTGCGCGCCCCTGCCAACAAGCTTCAAAACAAAACAGATTTTATGAGGTGCGGTATCTACTATATGTAGTAGGGTTGCCTGATATATAGAAAATGTATATATTATATTATTTTTATATATATATTTTCAAAATAGACAAATCTTTATAAAAAAACAGGTCGATTAAGGTAAATAAGGTGACATTTGACTATTTTTACAACATTCTAATTGCGTTCCAAATCTAGAGATCGGAGCTCCAAAGCACGGAAATAATAGATTTATGAACGATTTGTCTTCGTCCAGACAGCTGCTATGTGTCAAATAAACATACTATTCGTTATTTGTTTGTTTTGTGAGAGATAACTCTATGTAGTAGATGTGAAATTGGCCCTAAATAATATTTTTATTAGTTTAAAAAAAAAGATATGTACTTTGACTAACTTAACTTGCTAGAGTTTTAGCCGGCTCGAGGTCATATTATGTTTGCACATAACTTTAAAAGGGAACACACAACACCACAAAGAAGGCTGGCCAACTTGGCGTTGCGTTTTACTGTCGGTTTTTGCATTTTCGCTGAATTGGAATTCCCAAGCAGTCAAACAGTCATAGCAATGCTCTCTGCCTTCTTTGTGGTGTTGCAAGCTTCTGCTTAACATGACCTCTACCCCCGTTACTCGTGGACTATACTAAAGTCGTGAAAATGTATGCAACAGACAGTATATATATTCTTCATCAGGATCAACAGCCAAACCGATGTAGGCATATATGAACAGCTAGGTCTCACTAGAAAAGGGGAGCAGCATTCTTTGTTGTTTTCCGCATTGGGATAGCCGCGCGTATAGCCCTCACGCATAGCTTAAGGCTAAGCGTAGTGCACTAACAACTTCATGTGTGTTCTCCCCTCTTTCTCAGCTATGTCTCTTGCAAATTCAAACGCAACAACAAAGATGTGTTCTCGTCGTCTTCAATGTAGATTTTAGAGCATAACTTTTGTAATATATTCAGGTTCAGCAT
The DNA here is from genome assembly GCA_018904235.1 of Lordiphosa stackelbergi. NCBI lineage: Eukaryota > Metazoa > Arthropoda > Insecta > Diptera > Drosophilidae > Lordiphosa > Lordiphosa stackelbergi. The sequence goes on from JAEIFU010001299.1 coordinate 20,008, forward strand.
AAACTGTCTGTTAAAATGATAACAGAAATGTTAATAATCATAACGAACGGCTATTAAACATTTCTTCCCCTAATTAATTGGTATATTAAAGTCGGGCAGGGCCCTTTTTAATAAAGTTCGGTTTAGGTAACAACTTGAGTTATTATTTTTAGAAAATGTATTACTTGACGTACCGAAATAATTTTAAAATCTTGTGGACATCTCAAGATGAACTTATGGTTCTAAAATGTATTCACTCTTAAGTAATTTCCCATTTAAAACTAGCATAAAAAGCCAGTTAAAAAGGTTTCAACGTCATGAAATGCCATGGACTAGGGGGTACAAAACGAACCATAGGTTCAAAAAAGCTTGTATTTTACATGGCTGAGTTCTTATATGAGTTGGCCGTTCAAAACTTTAGGTAGCTGTACACAAAGTTAATGTCATGATAAACGTCCTTTAAAGTCTGCTATGAAAATTACAATTCAAAATGACGAAAATTTGTATTTTATGTTTGCCTTAAGGCCCTTAACATTAATAATTTTGAATACAATCTAAGTTAATGTACAGTGTAAATAATTCAAAAATATAAATCTTAAAGGAATAATGTTAGCATACCTTAAGGGCATTCATCATGATATTTTCTGTGTGTAAAAAAGGTATCGGGGTGTACCCGTGACGTGAATTTGAACGTGCCACGATGTGTCACGACGTGATCATGAGCAAAGGCAGAGTTTCGTACGTGAACATCCGTGATCCGTGCTTGTTTCGTCTGTGAGCCAAAGTCGAACATTGTGAATATAAGTTATGCAGTACTCACGAACTTTTTAAAATTGATTTTACCTACAGAAAATGTTTTTGAAATTTTCGTTAATTTTATCTTGCTTTCCATATATCATTAATAATGAAATCTATTAAAAAAGTGACTCAAAAATCAGTCAAGAATCGGTTAGAGCCACATTCATTGCACTACCTTGCCTTGTTTTAAAATCCCGAATTCAAATAACATTGGCCTTGCTCACCAGCATACATCAAGCATCAAACATCATCCATCAAAAAAGGTTAATTGGCTCTTGTTGAACGCTTTGATGAAATTTTAAGGTAAAAATGGTATGCGTGAATGCTATCATTTTGATTTTAATCAAAATCACAAAAATTAGCAATCATAATTGCACTTCACATTTGAACTAGATCCATCGATTTTTTCGTCATCGATTTGTGCTGGTGAACACAGCCATTGTATACTTTTTTATGAGAAGCATAACTATATTTTGCTTAAGGTAAAAGAAATGTGTGGCAATCTTGCGATCGACAGTAATGTGCAAAACGACAATGAAGAGCTTAACTCTTCTAAGAGCAGTAATGCACGTTTTACCTAGTTTTTAAATTATCAGACAAAAATCCGAAATCTTACGAAGAATATAAAAGTAATCAAATTTAAAATAACATAAAGTTTCCTGTAGAAATTAAATCTGGAATTTGGGATTTTGAAACATATCAGGCTCTCTGGCATTTAGAAGAAAGACGAACACGGCTATAAAGCGACAATATTGATAATCAGGCCTGTTCCGAATTCCGAACGTTTTCAAAGAGTAAAAACGAACGTTTCACTATTTGCTATTTCCAATTCCGAACGATTTGGTTACGTTTCGTCTTTCGAACTCGGTTTCATAAACAGCTGACTGGCTGGCCTGCGCGCGTGTTTGTGTATATCGACAGCAGCCTGAGTTGTCACCATTTCTATAATTTCATTTACAAAGCTCTTATTTATTATCTTAAATCCATTTATTTTTATTTAAAACAGTATTTATTTATTACATTTGAATTTGTCATATCAAATACAGTAAAAAATAGCCAAATATAAAAAGTGCTCTCCCAATACATTAATTTATATAAAGCAACGCTAGCAGCTATCGATTGACGGTTGGTTACGAAAAGCACCTTATTTAATTTGCACATAACTGAATTTTTAATAGATGCATTTAAATGGTGCGTGATCATTCGTGAAGCCTCCTTAAATCGTCCGTGGAATGCTCAATGCGAGTGAAGCGTGAATCGATCGTGACGTGAGTGAAAATTCGCTCAAGCGCGCACCTCTAGAAAATTGCACTCATACTAGAACTCAGACAAGTGAATACATTTAGCTATTTTATTTGGATCACTTTGGAAATGGAAGACGGCTTTCTAAATCTAAATCTTTAAATTATTTACTCGCATTTTAACGAATCGTGTGCTAAAGTCAACATTATCAATGCACTGTCAAAACAAACAATCTGACAAAAAAAACTTGTAACGATCTACATCGATTTGTTAACAAAGCCAGAGTGAGTGCAAGCAAGATAGTAAAATCAGAGTAAGAGCGTTCGTGTGAACGATGTTAGCATTATTAACACTAGCAACACAATATTGTTTATTCTTCAAAATGCAGTCAAAAGTTTTAGTGTTTACTGATTTAATTATGGCCCGATGTTGCTCCAAATGGAAAACTAAAAATGAATATTTTATGGAAAAAACCCAAACCCAAAATATTGTTTTGTTTGAAAAGTTCAACAATATTTCCGAGATACATTAACAAATATACATTTGACAGCCTTATAAACAATGTAAATTTTTCGCAAAACCAATTCGATATATTTGAATTATCAAATCTTCGGCTATAGTGAACATGTTTAAGCTGTTATAATATGGTTATGTACAATTCTGGGCCTTAGCGACCTGTTTTGATTGTAGTCAAAGTTTCATTTAGCCGGCTCAAGGTCAACGGTTAATTATAATTCAATAATCAACACAAATCCACAAAGATTACTTACAACATTTGATATAGAAATGGTATATCAGTACAGCGCTGTTTGGAGAATCACCACAATTCTCTCAGCAGCGAACTTGTTGCTTTCACGCTACAATAACGCGCAAATTTCGTTTGCGAATAAACCTTGGGGATCAATGGCACATTGTGTCTGGCGTATAAAGTTTTTGTTTCAAGAAATAAAACTTTGGATTCACAGTTTTATACCCGCTTTTGAACTTCCTGAGGCAGGGAAAAGTAAGGGCTTGGCCTTAGACTGCCCGCATCTTGAAGACAGTTTCGAGTTCACAGATGGTAAAAATATATCAAAATTTTGGGTGGTATTTTCAGTGGCCTGAATTATATATTAATGCCTTCCTATCAAGTGGATGCTGAAAACATACCTCTCCCGCACGACCACAGAGTGAACTTGGGGTCTAGCCATATTTTCGTCCCGCGCCCATTTCTATTAAATATATGAAGATTGTGCATTTCACAGCAGCATCATCACAGCTTGCCCATACCGGATGGGAATCTTCACGTGTGGTGTCACGCGCATCCTAATAATAGTCAGCAAAGCTAATTAAATTTAATGAGACATGTTTATGAGTTAGATTAGATAGCATCTTGTGAATATTATATTTAAAGCTACGAAATTTTGACTTGAGCTCTGTAGAAGCACTTTTAACAAACGCTTGACCTTATGAAAGCTTGTCAATTTTTTCAAAATTTTTATCGGTTCAAAATCAAAAGTTACAGAAATTTTTGTACAACTTTAAACGATCCTTAACTGCAGTGCGTGGGTACGCTGATAAGTCATTGGACTAAGTAAGGAAATGTCACTTTTTTAAATCAAATTATTATTTTGTTCGTTAGTGTAATGCATCAGCTGACATACAGACAGACTGATTAGCGCGAAATTAAATGGTGATGTGGTCATTAGATTTCTGTTTGGAAACCGCAAACAGAATTGCGTTGTGTGTTGGTTTTGATGGTAGGCCGTTCCGTTAGTTCTGTAATATTCCCAGGGGTTGTGTTAGGCCGTCTTTCTTGCTGCAGTTTAAGCATGTTTATCTCAGCTGTTGTCCTACGCGTTTCGGTAGCTTTGCTGCCTTCTTCAGGCAGTCTATTAGGTTCTGACAAGACGGAACATCAGACATAAACAAAAATAAATTAATTCCATATATGTTATAATAAGACCAATCCGACCACTTCCACCCTTTCCGGTTAAGCTTCAGTGGCCTGTGGCTGTAGCTTTAAGCTGAAATTTATTTTTAGTCTCTCAACTTTATTTGTGATCTCAGTGCGTACATCATGTTCATTTAGCTGCTCAAATCCCAGTTTTTCGGTCGTTATCGCTGAAACGCATTGCATGGCTGAACTCTAAAGTAAACTGAATATAGCAAGAGAATGTGCGCAAAGCCGCAAAAATTCGCTCTTTAATCGCACGTGGTGAATTGGCACAAGCACAAAGTTGAGTAAAAAAAAATCCCACATTTTTAATCACAACAAGCAGCTGGCCGAACACTTGACTCTGCAACCCCTCTAATATCAAAACGCTTAATGGATTTCTTATACATAATTTATGCTCTTTAAGAATATTTGAAATTCTGAATTTATGTCAAAAATTTGTGCCATGTGAGCAATAGGTTGGACCCCTGAGTATGAAATTTTTACGGTCATGGTCTTACCCCCTATCTGATACTTTTTTGATGTATAATAACCACAAAAGTTGAAATAGTAGAGTTTCAACGGACGCGAATAGTTTTCTTAAATAACTCATACGCAATGTTGCATATCATATATTTTTTTCATTTATAAATAGTCGACGTTGATTAATTAAAAAACTATTCGAATGAAAAATAATATAAGGCTACTACTTGGTGTTATTTCCAAAGATGACAGCAATTGACCAAAACCAAATATTAGCTTTGGGAATGCTGAGACCTGTTTTTTCCATTTTGCCCTCTTGGGGTCCGTTTACAATTCTACCACGAATCATTTTAATCCCTTTTTGCAGTGGCACATTCTAGAGCTCATTCTCTATTTGTGTCAGTGTCACAACATTTAGCTTTATTCCGACGATAGACTAAATCTTCTATCGATATTCTATTGAATTCCCAAGTGTCACCAATAGGAATAGCTGCTGTCTCAATGGCGTTGCCATGGTGGGAAAGGGTTTCATCGCAGGGGGTAGGGGTTAAGCACAGTAGAAGAAATTAATGAGTTGTTATAGACTGTCAAAAATCCCGGCTATAAGGTGGAGGTACTAAAAGGAGAGCAATTTTGATACTAAAACTTTGATTTACAAACAACCAAGGCTGCAAACTGGTCCTGAACCGAACCCAAAAAAAACGATTCCTTTCAAATATTAAACCTCCAGAACCCAATGTATCCATAGAAAGGTTCAGTTCAAACAATCATTCAAGTTCATTTCTGAAGAACTTTAATAACTTTCTTAACTTTATGACCGAAAAACATAATTTAATGATTGCTACTGTGGTTTGTGTTGGCCGTCATTCCTCATCCAAAATAAAACTTCATTTTATTTTAAATTATCCTCCTACGCATTTCGGTCGCATTTTGCTCCTTCATCAGGGGGCCTGCATTTACTTGTTAACCTTAACAAACATTACAATGAATTTCATACATACATTTATCACCTGTTTCCTATACCACCGTCGTTACTTTTGTTAATTTGTAATTTGTGTTATGTCGTCGCATTGTATTTCTTTCGTCAAATGTTTGATTTTCTCACTCGATCGCCGCAGCGTACATGTAGTTTATTTGGTCCATGTCGTCTTTATGATTTAAAAAACAAAAATTTACAGTGTCAGTCTTTTTTCTCTCTCTCTTTTCTATGTCCAGCACTTTAACATTCTTGAAATCAGCTGTAAGTCCAGATGTTGTCAAGTGTTAAGTATTCGCATCTCATTTATGCTCCGCTATCCTAGTCGCAAGCGCTCGTTTTGTCGTTCCAATGTATACGCCGTCGCAAGCCTCTCCTTCTTTTCCTTTACATGCTATTTCGTACACAACGTTCTGTTGTTGTTCTTTCGTTATTTTATCTTTTGTGTTCGTAAACATTTTCTTTTGTGGTTGAACCGCCGGGGGGGGGGGCCACCCGAATTTTTAGGAAGTCCGAACCGAACCTGAACCTGAGCAGAACAATTTTTTTCTTTCCGAACCCGAACCTGAACTGGAGCAAAAATAAGTAGAAAATGTTTCGGTTCAAAAAATATGATCTATTATATTTTTTTCTAGCTGCTATATATGTCAAGTTTGACATTTCCCAATATTTCTTAGCTTTGAAATAAAAACAACTTACAAAGAAACATTTTGCTTCATTGTATAATATTCAAAAGGATCTAATAAATACATATAAGCTAAAAGAATGAAAATATAATTAATAATTCTTTACCTTGTTTATCTTCTGATGAAGATGAAAAGCAATCTTTATGCTTAAAAGTTTTGGAAAAACAATCATTGTAAAGAACTTAACAATGTCGCATTTGTTGTATTCGCAGTTCCTGCAATACAAGTAAAGGTCTTGCGCACTTTCTCGACTCATATTTTGTTTTAGTGATAAAATCAGTAATAATGAACGATTGATGGAAGACACACTATTGATTAACTTATACCAAGTATGTTAAATAAGGGCAACGAATTTCTTCCACTAATATAGAAGGGCGAATACAAAGACTTCTGTCAATTTGGCGTTGGCTGTTGTCAGTTTTGGAATTCCCAAACAATCATAGCAATGGCCTCTGACGACTGGCTGTAGATAGTCAAAGCCAGCTTATGATAGAACCGAGAGGTTCTTAAGATAGCTGTACAGTCGACCATCCTCCTTTGTGGTGTGGGTGCTTCTTGTTATAAGAGATATGAACAAGACATAAATATATCGGGAATATGCCCGACTCGTTCTAACCAAGGTGATTTCCTATACGGACAATAAGAATCTCAATGCGGACTATCGCTAACAACTACTCACAATTGAGAGGCAGTGTACATTTTATCTCTAATACTCATTGCTCCATGATTTATTGACCTGGAGCCTGCTAAAACGTCAGATGATATATAGAAGCTCGAATATGATATTATCAAGCCTCTAAACTTCTATACATGATTAAAATGTTTAGGGGCCGAATTCTCATCTTCTACATAGAGCCAATTATATCACATTAACCTACAAATAGCAGGGTAAATTGTGAGCTTATCTGACACATAAAAGAAATCGGCACTAAGTTTGTTTCAATTTACGTAAACCTTTTCTCAATTAGCGAAGAACAAAATTATTGCTGAACCCCGGTTCGAACCCGAACCTAGGTTCAGCGACCTTCTGAACCCGCTCCGTGAACCCGAACCCAAGAAGTTTTGCGGGTTCGAACCCCGGAGTGAACCCCTGCCGATTTTTAAGAGGTTTGCAGCCCTGGTTTTAAGTTTAATGTATATTTCGGGTCTGTATGATGCGTCGCTTAAGGTGTATGCTTTGTTTATCATATTCTTTGCTGTGTTGATTTTCTGGGATATGGGCTGATTTGAGTGAAAACCCATTATTCTCTCTGAAGCTATAGTTTTTTGTGTACCACTTGAACTTTAATGTTTCCGTAGTCTCTTTTTATTTCCGTGTCGATTGTAAAAGAATCGGTTGAAATGATAATTAAAGATGGGTTTTAGAAATCCAATTCATATTGTGATTTCGACATGGAAATATAACATAACTTAAGCTAAGGTCCCACAGGCAAATAATTTGCCAAAATTTTGATGAAAAATTGACAAAATGGACAAACTTAGGAAACTTTTGGAACCATAGTCTTAGATTTCAGTTGTGCAAAATCTGTAATCATGGCTATTTAGAGAAATTTTCATGAAAAGTTGGGCAAATTAGTTGCCTGTGGGACCTTAGCTTTAGGTTGGAAAAGGGAAAATCAAACGTACAAAAATGTTTACGAAATAACTTGATCAAATTATTCTTAAATATTATAGGATAATTGTGTTAAATGTTTTTGACTGTTTCTTAACCTTATTTTTGACAACATTTGTGCTTATCTTGAGTCTAATGTTCCTAAATTTTTCCTCTGTGAACGTAGAAAATGAGGCTAGTGGGTGTTCTTAGTGGGTCTATGAATCATAGCAATAAGGAATGTGGTAGGTTCGACATCTTCTGATCAGAAAATTGGCTTAAGTATGAACCTAGACTCAAACCAAAACATTCGTTTTAATAGGTACAGAAACCGGTTCGTGACCGAACTTGAAACAAAATTTTACAGTTTTGCAGCCCTGAACACAACAAATGCGGTTTCAGAAACAAATACAGTTGGGTTTGGGTTAAAGGTTTGGAGAAAGTCTCTTATGAGTCTAAGCAAATTTTTTTTATGTAAATATTTGCTTTTCTGTATTTATAGATAAATAAAATTTTAATTTGTACTTATATTTATATCTTATTTATACTAGAAAATACTTTGTATGTGTTGTACAAATGCCAAAGGCTATATAAAAAAAAACCATAAAAAAAGGTAAACTAACTTCGGTGCGACCGAATTTTGTATACCCTTGCAGCTTATATAATTCATATTCCAAAATTCAATGTTAACCTTGTACAATATTAGTTAACTTATTTCCCAAACTCAGCAATAGATGGCGCCACTACTTTGACCATTTTAGTTTTCTTATTAACTAACTTTATTTAATAATAGTAATACGTGCTAAATACAAAGAATTGAATTCGATCAAAGCGACGATGGCGGAAAGCTCGGGCAGACTCTTCTGGTCAGCGATCTCACAAGCCTCATATCATGAAGCAAGGTATACTAAACAAGGTAGGCTCACTCGCTCTCTCACAACTCCTTATATTTCCCAGCGGCGCAAATTGCCATTACAAAATGGGTTACTCCTGCTTTACTTTGCCATCAGTATGAAGGAAATACTCCCATACAATCTGCATTACTTTGCCATAAGCATGGCCGCTTTGTAAACGGGCTGCCAACAACCTGCATTACTAGTAATAAAGGATGTATGCGTACATTATTTTTAAAATAGTAATGTAGAATATTCGCAGTTTGTTTGTTTTCGATTACAATCCCTCTAGCGATTGTAGTACATTACTTTTTCGACAGGCGTAATGCATATTTTCGACAGAACAAGTTGAGCTCTGCGCCGCTGGGAATGTTCGTAGTCTGTTTGTTTTCGATTACTATCTCTCTAACGAAAATCAGCGATTGTAGTGCCTTACATCTCTGCGCCGCTGGGTTGTGTCAAAGAGAGCGAGACCGAGAGAGTAATATATTTCAATACAAGGCCTACTAAGCTACTAAGTAAAACACAAAAACTTCGTTTAATGACTGAAATTTAACAAGTTGTCAAGAGAGCGAGAGAGTGAGTAGGCCTACCTTGTTTAGTATACCTTGTCATGAAGCATTAAGGGATTGACATATTGAAAGCGATAGTATTGAAACCAAAAAAGGTTTTCTTACTAAGACTTTATCTTTTTTATGGCAGCTATACTATATAGTTGTCCGATTTTCATACAACTTGGCGGATTTATGTAAAAGCATAGAAAACTTATAAATACGAGGTTTGGAGACGTTTGCATGGAAAACAAAAAAAAAACTTTGTCACTAAAACTAGTTTGTCGAACGATCGTTCCTATATCAGCTATATGCCATAGCCATCCGATCCAAAAAACTTCGTGCAAAGTTTGGTCAACTCAACTCGTCATGCTGGTCAGAATTTATACTTCGAGATGCTTCTCAGGTCGCAAAAATCTGAACAATTTTAATGTACCCTCAACAAGGGTATACAAAAAATGTATTTGAGCTTGGACGAGTTGGGATTACTTAAACAATATCTTACACAAATATCAAGTTTGTATGCAACAAATGACGAGACATTTGAACAAATTGCATTGGAGAATACGGCTTGTGCAAAGCATAGCAAATGCTATTTAAAACACCTGCGACTTTAAGTTTAGCCTTGAACTTGGACGTGTGTGTGATATTCGTTCAAATTAAATTTGCACAAAATGTTATACAAATATCAATGCTTAATGCTCAGTGTCACATGGGAAATTCCCCAAATTCTGCATCATCATCAACATGATTATGTTTTTCCATTCTATTTGAAATATATTTTAACTACAAAATCTGACCTTTTTCTGTATCAAAATTAGTTCCACTTAGTTCCATTAAAATAATTTAGTTGGGCTTATTTGGGTGTGACAATTATGAAGGCTGAAGTGAATAATTTTCATTATTCTAAGTAACTGATGACATCGTTCGATGGTTGCTACCGCTGACTGATAAGAATCTCATTTTATTTTGCAGCTGAAACTGCCGTCAACTGTATGATTATGATGTCAATGCTGTCCCTGATCATAGTGGCCCTGCTGGCCACCACAGTTTCGGCTCTGGAGAATGCCACACAATCATTGGATGCCAATGAGATACCACAGCGTTACGATGAGGCACAATTGTGGCGCATCTACAACATCTCCGAGGCCATGCAACAACGTATGCCCGTTGGGCAGGTAATGGAGCAAAAATTTGGTGGTAACATTTGGAAAGAGAACTCCAAATTCCTAGACATCTCCATAGGCAGAGAACATTTGAAGGCGGCACGCACTTTTCTGGATGCGCACAGATTGGAGCCCAAAGTGCTGTCCAATAATGTGCAGACTTTGATCGATGAAGAGCAATTGGAGGGCATAACAAGTACCACAGGGGGAATGGGCATGCGGACAAGTGAGTATTTTGGAAAGTTGAAGGGAAAAAAGTGACAGATTTATTTGTGTTTCTCGCTTTGGTGTATATAGAAAAGGCCACTGGTAGTTCGATGCATTGGAAGGATTATCATGATTTGGACACAATTTATAGCTTTATGCGTGAGATACGCACAAAGTTTCCAAATATTGTACGACTCTATACCATAGGTAAAACGGCCGAAGGACGTGATCTCAAAGTATTGCGGTAGGTACCAGTCCCAAAGCTTTATCTTATTGTTTTCGAAATATATAGAGGAAGGGACATGACCATGGGTATTGTAGGATTACATAGGCTTAATTTCAGTTTTCAAGACAAATGTTCCGAATAAGTTGGGTGTGTGCAATGCTGAACTCAGAACCATTTCTCATGGTCTTTTCTTCAGGAAGAAGAAGAGGTAGGCTAGATTGACGCCACTAAATGCCACGTCGCCCTTCTTGTACTTTCAAACCATCAGCGATCCACTAAAGTTAAATTAAAATTGAGAAGCTTAAACTAGCGTCGTTTCTTTAAATTGAATTGCTTAATATAAATAGCACATTGACGCCACTAAATGCCACGTCGCCCTTCTGGTACTTTCAAACCATCTGCGATCAACTAAAGTTAAATTAAAATTGAGAAGTTTAAAATAGCGTCGTTGCTTAATAAAATAGCACAAAACAAAGTTGTTATTTAGTAAATTATATTAACTACGTTTGTAAATGTAAAATTGGCTATACAGCTCCTCCAACGGGGCCAAGCCAAGCTTCTCTCTCTTTACTACGTTTATGCTATAAAATTAACGATTTCTTCAATTTGCTAAATCAAATTTGATCCTGTTTATGCAGCTTTTGTAAATTCACAAAATGACCAGCGCATATATGAGGAAACAAAAGATCTGGCAACACCAATATCCTATCAAAACACTTTCCAGATCTATGGGTAAAAAGAGGGGCAGTTGCCAAGACCCTAATGATCGAACAGTGTGACATATCCTCAGTTAATTTAAAAATACCAAGACTTTCGAATTTTGGCGTAGTTTTTTTTTTGTATGTCTGGTCACACTAGTCTTATGTTCCACAATGACGAAACACAGAGTGGTCCATTTAAAAATTGGAAAAAATTGAAAAGGTTGGTTCATGTCATTTATTTATGAAAATCAATTTCGGTCAAATGACCACCACGGCTGACTTGGCAATGTTTTCGGTCGAGCGCACCGGACGAGTACGTACACGGGTTGGTTTATCCAACAACATTCCAGTTTCACGAACTCGCTTCACGAATTGATACACAAAATATGTTTTTAATATTTCCCAACTTTCTTCAAGCGAATAGCGAACCATTTCGTAAATGTTAAAATTTTTACTAAATATTAGTCGCTTTCCGAATGACATTTGACGTTTTTAAAGTCAAATTATGAATATAGCTCAAATTCCAAACACTAGATGGACCACCCTGTATTTGACTCAGAACGCTAAAATACTTACTTCTCATATCAGTAAAGGCATTAAGGTTGAACTTTGGCAAGAATCTGTCACAAAAATACATCAGAAACTGAAATAGACTGCATTTTGAACCTCATTTAATTACACAAGGCTACAAAATTAGACTTTTTCCAGTATATTGAAGGGTGGGTGGTGATTCTAGACGATTTTTGTGTACTGATGGACCAGAAATTGTCCATCACGTCGAGAATTTCAGTAATTTGAGCTTAGAGTTGCAAAAAATGTATAATTGTATACTTTTTATGTGCTGTCCTCACTACAACTGCGTTTGGTATTTTCGCATTTTGGGCAAAATGTACATATTCCCCCATTCACTTTTGTATGGCCACTTGAGATGCCAAAAAAGCGCATTTTGAGAAAATGTAGTCGCATTACTTGTCAGCCATTCAATTTTTCGATAGTTTCTATTCGATATTCGATCATTTTTTGACTAGTTGAAGTTGTCATCCCTAATTAGGGCGGGCCAAATGGGAAAAATTTGAAATTTGCCTAAATTGAAATTATTTTATACTTTTTAATAATCTACAAATAATATCCATGATAACACAATGAATTGCAGAAATTATAGACTTCTAATTTAGTTCCAATTGGACTCAAGAGACCACAAACCTTCTGGTACGAACAAAACAGTGATTCGCGGCACCGAAATAATTCTAACATTTACAGAGAAGAATTTGACATAGATGAGTTTTAAGCCAGCGCTGAAAACCGGTTCGGAGTTGAAACACTCCGGAGTCGGAGTCTCCGTCATTTTTGGGAAGCCCGAACCGAACCTGAACCGGAGCAGAATAAATTTTTCTAGCCGAACCTGAAACCGAACCGGAGTAAAAAAAAGTCGAAAAGGGTTCGGTTCAAAACTATGTTTCTACTAAATTTGTTCTCGAATCTATAAATTTCCAATTCTCATAAATGACCTTGTACAGGCTTTTGTAAGTCTAAATATTCGTACATATTTAGATAGTGCTTAGAAAAACGTTGTCTTATAGTAAATTCCATCCCAATTTCTTCAACTGAATCTTGGGATTCAAGCTTTTAAACTTGTTGTTGTTCAAAATGAACTAAAAAATTTAAGGATGAATGATACTGCACCATATTCATCTTCTGATGAAATTTAATCTTTCTAAGTGGCAAGAAAATAATGATAAAGTGACTAATATCGAATCAGTAAACGACTCCATTGATTCTTTTCTGTATATTTAAAGATTGCTTCAAATTTCGAATGTATTATTAAAGATTTTAAAAGATAGCTAGCATGATCGGAGCGGTGTTATATGTCAAGATCAGCCTTAATTTCTGCCTTCAGTAGCACATGTGTGCGCGCGCCCTTAAATTTTTTAAGTAATTTCCAATTTAATGTTGTCCGAACTGACGATAAAACAAAATTATTCCTGAACCCCGGTTAGAACCTAAACCTTGGTTCAGCGACCTTCGTGAACATGAAAATGTTCGCGGGTTCGAACCCCGGAGTAAACCTCTTCCGATTTTTAGTAGGTTTGCAGCCCTGTTTTAAACCCTTACCAACATTAGAGTTTATGTTTCTAGCAGCGAAATAAATTAAAATTGAATATCTTTGTTTCATTTGTTATCTTTGTTGCCAGCCATTTTGTAAATTGTTAAAATGCAAATGCAGAAGCAACACAATGAGGACAGGAATCTGCATTTTCAGAGATGACGATAACTTTTTGAAAATGTGCTTCAGTGAGGAAGCCATATTAGTCTTTTTTTTTGGGAAGCAGTACTTTTGTTTTAATACTTGTTACAAAACGTGTTTTTTTAAGTGCAGTTTCAAGTAGGGTTATCGATATTTCACAAAATACCAGTATCGATAATATCAAAAATCAAAATTTTCAATATCGATATTGATATATCGTGTCAAAAAACATCGATATATCGTTTGTTTCTAAAGCTTAAGAAAACTGAAAAGTTTTCAAGAAACGTCTTCACCATAAGACTACTAATGACCATTTTTAGTGGCCGTTATATCTTATCTTTTCAATAGGATAACTTTCAGATTTAAGTTACTTAGTTTTAGTTATGGGTGAAAAAGTCAGTAAAGCAAAAACCAAATCTACGGTAAACTTAAAGAAATTCCGACAAGAATCCACGGGTCTAAAATGAATTTCTAGCCCGCGCAAATCGACCTCTAAATTAATTCCTTTGAGGATTTTGTCTTTTCCAACAGGGCTGAAAAACGCGTTTTTTATTCCACTTAGAAATCGCACTTCCACGAAGAAAATAATACCAAACGTGGTCAGCCTTATTTCCTGTACGAGAGTCAGGATTTTCCTGGTTTTTAGATTACTGAAATTGTCCTCCTGCAATTACCATAGTAATTTTTCTGAATGTTATAATATATCGCCTATATCGACAGAAAGAATATCATATCGGAATAACCCTTATCGTCCAACAAAATTATTGATGTATCAATATATCGATAAAATATTGACAACCCTAGTTTCAAGTTGATTGCATTAATTTAAAGCAGGGTTTGTCAAGAAGAGAGAGGTCGTATTGGTGTGCGAAAATAATGTGAAGCAAACCTGCTGTGATCTACTTCATCGACTGCTGGCCATAGACTGAAAAGCTGTTTGCTCTCTTGGCACAAGCCTCGGCATGCCTTCGGCTCGTATCGGTGTGGTCAGCTCTGGTGCTAGACCATAACATTAAATTCATTTAGTAAGCAGCGAAGTGCGCGGGTTTGCAAGTATTTCCCAAAATTTTTCCAAAATTCGTTTCCACAATTTTTGTCAAATTTTTTCCAAAATTTTTCAACGATGTTGTCAATGAGGTAAAAATTTTAGTGGTAACGTGTGAGAAAAAAGCGCCGCACTCAAAAATATTTTATACACAGTTCGCTAAAACAATAAACATTGAACTCGTGTTAAGTTTCTACAGGCAAATAATTTGCCCATATTTTAATAAAAGTTTGGCATAAATGGGCAAAATTGGGGAACTTTTATTTGATGAACTTATTTACGTGTTAATAGTTTTAGATCAGGGCTATTTAGCCAAGCTTACATCAAAATTTTGGCAAAATATTTGGCTGTGGGACCTAAGCTTGGAAAATGGAATGGGGAATGGTTATTAAATTTTATTGTACGCAGAACGACAGAAAGTTCCTTTCGCTGTTCTGTTCAAGAATCAATTCTAGAGCTTAAACGTTGATGAATTTATTTAGATGATCGAAAAGTCTTCACTTAGTTTAACGTTTGTACTCTTCATTTAATAGGTAATCTTCAATGCAGAAACATCATATATTCTGCCACAAACACCCACACAATAAAATAGTGTTTAACTTTCTATGTCTTGTGTTTTTGTTGTTTTAGAATAATTTTCCTCATTAGTATTGGTATCTAAGGCGCCATAAGCTGGCTCGGGCCATCTTTGTTCTATAGCGCATAGAAGACACAAAAGTAACGAAATGGCTAAACATAATTTAAAAATTGACAGATTTGATAGCTAAAATGGAAACACTTCCATAGGCAATTCTACAATTTTTTGTAGGGATGTCGAAATATCGATATCGAATACTTGTTGAATAAATCTTTGGTGTGTATTTTTGTTAGTTTCGGCCACAAAAATGGGGGTTTTCTGAAGGCATTCTCTTGGATATTACTAGTATTACTGATGCCACTAATATCCAAGAGGAATGCCCTTAAGAAACCTTCCATTTTGTCCAAAAACCAAAATAGAGTATTCATGATAATATCGTCAAAATGTATTCAATATCGATATTTCGACAACCCTAATTTTTTGTTTCAATTGTCAAAGTTATTTCATAAAATTTGTTAGCCTAAAAGTAGGCATCAACTGCTTTTTGCTAATTCACGCCCCGCCTAAAAGTATACACTTTATTTTTTTCCAGCATTTCTGAAAACCCGCGCGAGTACAAAAAAATTTGGATTGATGGCGGTATACATGCACGCGAATGGATTAGTCCGGCCACCGTTACATTCATTCTATATCAACTGATGTCCAATTGGGAGGCTCAGCCTGCCCATATACGGGGCCTGACCTGGTACATTATGCCCGTCATGAATCCCGATGGCTACGAGTACAGTCGCTCGGTGAATCGTTTGTGGCGCAAAAATCGTTCACCCTCGCGACGAGCCAACTGTCTGGGCGTGGATCTGAATCGCAACTTTGACATTGGCTGGAATGGTTATGGCTCCTCGACGAATCCCTGCAGCGACACATTCCGCGGCAGTTCACCCGCCTCGGAGCTGGAAACCAAAGCGGTGGCCGAGTTTCTGGCCAAGCGGAAATACAATCTGGAATCGTACCTCACGTATCACAGCTACGGCCAGATGATGGTCTATCCCTGGGCCTATAAGGCGGTCAAAGTTAAGGACGCCAATGTACTGCAGCGCGTGGCCAATACAGCGGTGCAGCGGATCTCACAGAAGACGGGCTCCACATATCGTGCAGCCGTTACCCACGAAGTGTTGGGCATAGCGGGCGGCGGCTCGGATGATTGGAGTCGCGCCGCTTTGGGTGTGAAGTATGTGTACACCATTGAGTTGCGAGATCGCGGTGCATACGGTTTTGTGCTGCCGCCCAGGTACATTAAGGATACGGCCCTGGAGGGTTGGACTGTGGTAGAGACGGTGGCCCAGGCAATCGGTTAAGGATAGCTAAAAGTGCTAAATGCGAGTGCGTGAATGTGATCTGCTGCGTGAGAGTGAGTGAGCGAGTGTGTGTCCAGTGAGTTGAGTAGGTAGTAATTTATACATGTTACTTTTGTACATCTTGTAATCTTGTCCAGCGACAATAAACTATTGCTATTTATTACAATCCTCTTGTCCTTTGGTACAAATATATCACTCACCGTATCCTCATCGTCATCGGTGTTATCCAGCTGCTGCAATTGAAGCTGCGCCAGGGCCGCTGTATTGTTTTGCATATCCTGGGGCGTGGACTCCTCGGAGATGACCGACTCCGACGGCAAATTGTCCACAAAAGCCGCAAAGCCGCTCAGACTGCAGACTGGAGATGGTATGGATTTCGCTTTGGCTTGGGGATGGTTTGGCTTAAACGTTGGCGGAGGCACCGAAATGGTGGAAATGTAGCGTGTGTTTAGTCGGATGCTGCTGTGCGGCGACGATTGTGGCGAAGAGGACGATGGCGTTTGGGTTTGGGTCTGTAGCTTGACCTCATCACCAGCACCACCACCACCACCGCCCTCATCGCCTCCGGCACCCAAACCGCCAAGCCGTAACTGCTGTTGAATCAAACGTTCGGCCTCCAGCAGCAGTTCATCCACCGAACGCATATCCGTGCTATCGGTCAGTCGACTCACTTCCTGGAATATGCTCTCTGGATCCGCTTCCAAAGCACCCGAGCAGTCCTGCTCTTTGGCCAGAAATTCAATGATGGAGCTGCTGCTGGTATAATCCAGCTGGTGGTCCACCCCCGTTGGGGCTGTGGTCGCCGTTTCACGGCGTACCGTTTGTGGACTAAGCACCTTGGACATGGTCCTTCCTTTTTCTTTTTTGAAATTTTTTACTATAGTTTAACGACTTTTGGTTTTTTTTTTTTTTTTATTGTTGTTGTTATTCAAGCTTATTGTCAAACCGAGAATTTTGCATACGGGAATGCGAGACAGAGACACCATGAGCTGTACATTTAGCGTTTTTCGTTAATAATAAAAACAAGTTTATATCCTTAGTGAGACCACATTTGACTATATTTGAGATTAGGGTGACCACAGTCGATTACTTTTGAGATTTGACAGCAGGCGACCGATTGGTTTATAAGCAGTGCTGCCAGACAGTCAGATAAAGAGCGGCAAATATGAATTGGATTTTTATATATGGAAATGTGAACGCATATGGAAAAATGTTAAATATGGCTAAAAATGGCAAATAGCATGCTTAAATGTTGGTTTATTAATGCAGAAGTGATTGACGATAAGATGAATTTATTTGTTTATTCCTACAGATGAGGCGAATTATACAGGGTGGTCCATTTGAAAATTGGAATTTAATTTTGCTATAAAAAAACGGCTGTATATTTTTCAAAGGTTGAACATTATTTGAAAAGGTTGGTTCATGTCATTTATTTATGAAAATCAATTTCGGCCAAATGACCACCACGGCTGACTTGGTAATGTTTTCGGTCGAGCGCAACCGACGAGTAGGTACACGGGTTGCACAGTGGTCGCTCCCATACGACAAAAATCAAAAAAACCGAAATCAAAATTTTACACTTTGAAGTATGTCGATCATATCATATATAAATTATCTTTTATAACAAACAAGCTTTTTTTATCTCCCCTTCCTTTTTTTTGTTAAAATTCATTTTAATTTAAAATTTTTTCCATAATATTCTTTGTGTTTTGTCTCAAAGTGACCCAACATTTAAAAGTTAAAAAATTAACAAATAAAAGTTATAATAACTTTTTAATGATATGGATATCGTTCGAACAGGTGTTAACTATGAATTGAATTATTTAACAATTTGGATATTGTGCTTTATCTTTTTAAAACAGGGTTTGAAAAACTGTCAGCAAAATAGAATAGCCTGAAATTTATGTTTTTTGCTGTGTTGTGCTGTTACGCAATACGTATTACATGGGAAGCCAGAAGCAAAAAATCAAACCCGAAGCTGTGCTATTGCTTTGCTGTGAGAGTTTCGAAGCATAGCAATAGCAGATTTGAAATGCTTTCGTAGCCGTGCTGCGTGGCTGTTGAAAACGTATAGCACTAAGCGGGAAGTTCAATAGCAGCACATATTTCTTCTTTGGGTAATTTTGTTTTATAACTCTAGATTTAAAATACAAAATTCTGCCGCGAAAAATAAACAAAAGATGGTGAAATAATCAGATGTTAGTCTATATTCAAAAGGGAGCCTGCAGCTCTTACCATTTTTGAGATTTGTACGTTTATTGCTGGTATTTAATATTTATTCCCGAATGTCTTTCGGCTCAAAAAAAATCTTCTTTTTGGATTTCTTTAGGGCAAACGTATTCATTAGTATTATTCAAAAATATTCGTTGAAAATTGTGGAATTAAGATTTACCGGGCCGTCGATGACAGTTTTCAAAATCTTTTTTTTTTCTATTACTTCTGTCACTCAATGGCTACAAATTGTTAAGCAACTTATTCGAAATGGCCTGTTCTCTGTTATCAAAACTAAAGTGGCCCATGAATGGACGACGCTCTGACATGATTGAGGATCTAAAGACAGCATCTAAGATGAATCAAAACAAGATTGCAAAAACTATTTTAAAAATGATTTGAAGCCCTTAAAAAGTGCTTTGAAGATTGAAAAAAAGGGAATACACGTCTTCGAGGGGGGACTTTTTAGATAACTTTCTTATTTATACCAGTTACTGTACACAGAGAAAAAAAGATCCTCGTAGAATGGATATTCAAATATCCACATTAAGATCCATTTTTTTAAATATCCTTTTCACATTTTTCAGTTCCGTTGGATGAAGAATAAAGATCAAAGAAATATTTTCTGATATTTCCTTTTTATATCCTTTTGTTATGATATACTTTTTGATATATCCTTTTTGAGCGAAAATAAATCGATTTCGAAAAATATCCAATGGATCCCAAATAAGGATACTTAACTATTTAGTCCAAATGGATACCGAAAAATACCCCAAGGATGTCAAAACTTTCCTTTTTCTCAGTGTATATCAAAAAGTGTATGAACACCTAGATCTCAGAGATTAGAAGAGCTTGAGCCACCAAAGTTGACATGTAGACTCCTATCTGCAGGCAAATTAAGTTTGATTCAAATTTTTGCCAGCCCTCTCTTCGTGAATAACGCCTATTTTTTAAGGTATCGACTTCAAATTTATAACTTAAATTTATATTAGCAATGACTATAATTCCTGAAATTCACATTCAGATCGGATAATAAATAGCGAATTTGAAAAAAATATTTGCAGTTACTTTTCGGATGTTCACCCCTCAGGGACGCAGTTTAACATTTCTTTTCATGAGTATCGGGTACAACCGACTTTAAATTACCGCTACGTACGAACCACCTGTCTTCACAATTAGAAGTTATGACTTTTCAAGTAGCAGGGACGGGAGAAAGCGTGCCAAAAATGAAAAATAAAATTTATCTGCCTGCAAAATAGTATATGAGAGCTGTTTGTTCAAACGGAGAGACAGATCATGGCATGCTATTGTAACTTTTCTTAGCTTGTATGATATTTTGCCTAAAGGATTGCAAAAGTTAATTTTTTTAGAATCTTCCGCCAAAATAGCTCCTAAACTAGCCTCAGGTGCGAGCCACGTAAGGCATTCCGTCTTTAGCTTAAAATATTTTATAAATTACTGATTCAGTGTTGACAGCGGGAAAGTATTTGTGTTTTGTTGTTTGTGTTTTTCATGTTAAGAGCTCTTTTATGTGTTTTTATTGTTGAAAGTATAGTAAATTACAAATTGATCTGTTTTCTTAATTTATTATTTGAAATGTTTATTTTTGGCAATCATTTATAATGCAATTCGTACGTATTAGTTTTTCGAAAGTGGTGCGCCCTAAATGGCACTAATGCTAAAAGAGGTCGGAAAATCGTCGATTCGATCCTTTGCAGATTTAGAAGAGTTGCAGATTTTTAACTTTGCTGTCTGCAAATAATTTTACATCCGGTGTCAAAGCTGCAATCGTACCAATTTGACTGTTATGCAGAAGCATTCGGATTGGCTTGATTTGAAGCTCTCTTTCACAGTGACAAAAAGAGCAAATCAAACATTAAATTACGCAAATGGTTATGAATAAGCGGAATATATGATGATGGATGCCTATTCAACTTAAGACCACTTACTTATTCGACGTTCTATTAACTCCAAAATTTCATATAATATTTTACCCAGTTACGATAATGTTCTGCAAGCTAAAACTCATAGTTATCCAAGTAGCATTAGTGTAAGTGAATCACTCGCTGAAGTTGATTTACAAAGTTAAGTTAATCATTCAGTTTCACATATACTGAATCGTCAATCAAATTAAAGAGTCTGTTTTTGAATTATTTGTTGATTAATTAATTATTTTATTGACAACTTTTCTGTTCAGAAGTATTTTAAGCAATGATATACTCGTATTTTAATTAAAATACATATAAATAAATGGGTGGCATGGGCTTCTGGGCGTATAACCATGCCCATTTTTTTCAAAATATATTTATAGTATTGTTATAGGCTTACAGTTTAAATTATAGACCTGAAGGACACCTACAACTATTTTTGTCGCCTACTTCCATACAAGTCCGACCACTGTGGGTTGGTTTATCCGGCATAGCGACATATCTCCGACGACATATCTCCGCTCAGTGCCGAACGGGAAGAGCTAAGCCTAGGTATTGGGAGGCCATTCACAGTCACTGACTTGATGGACATCCTACTTAGCTCGCAAAACAATTGGAATGCTATATGCACCATGGCTGCTGAGGTACTGAAATCCTTGCGTCGCGCTGAAAGACAGCGCAATTCGACTTCAACCCCTAGATAGGAATCTAGTGGAGGCCTTCGTGCCATCTCCCCCTTGTGAAGTAATACTTAGCGGTAGTTCCGCAAGAGGGAAACGGTGAGTAGGGGTGGTTTTAGTGGGTGAGGAATTCCGAGTCCCACACTTTTTGGCTTTTAATGCTTTCCCCCTATAAAAAAAAAAAAAAAAAAAATATCTCCGCTCAGTACATTTTGCCGGCGGAGATATGTCGCTTTTTTCTGGCGGAGATAGTAGTTTTGAAACGACATACCTCCGCCGTGATCAGCGAGATATGACGTTTTGAACGTCATATCTCCGCGCGGAGATATGACGCTTTAAAACGACGTAACTCCGCGCGGAGATATGTCGTTTGGAAATGCGGGATATGTCGTTAAACGTATCCCAAGCGGAGTTATGACGTTTTAAAGCGACATATCTCCGCGCGGAGATATGTCGTTTGTAACACAGCGGAGATATGACGTTCTAAAACGTCATATCTCCGCCATTGATCACGGCGGAGGTATGTCGTTTCAAAACGAGATACACAAACGGAGATACACTGCCATGCACTTGAATAGGGACAAGCATTTTAAAACGAATATACAACTATTTGACTGAAAGAATCAAATGAAATCATTGGAAAGATTAACATACAAATCAGTAGCTAAGTACCAAAATTTAAATTTGCATGCAAATCGGCCTTACTTTGCAGATCGATCACGAACTTATATCTTATATAAAAATTAATAAAGTATAAACTACAGTTTACAGATACAACTGAGTACTATAACTTGACATTTACAAATTTTTGAAAAATAATCCGTTTCTAGGACATAGGGTCCTTTCAAAATGGCCAAATAATCATTTTCTGTATTTTTATGTCCATTTTACAGTTAATCCATTAGAGATATGGAATTTCTAAAGCCAGATTCGAGTTTGGCGTGAAAAACTTGACAAGAAAAAGTGAATTTTTTTTCCATTTTAGGTTCTGTGCTAAGAATAAACTAATTTTGAGTTTCTGTCAAAATACATTTGTCCACTTCCATTTGCATATTTTGATTTATATTTTCGAGCCTTAAGGCCTTTACTCAGATAAGATAAATTTTTAGTTTGGTACGATATTTCACATGAATAAAAACAATTTCATACAAATAAGATGCCTTTTCAAACGTATTTAGATTTCAAAGCTGTACAAAATTGTTTCTATACATGTAAAATATCGTACCAAACTAAAAATTTATCTTATCTGAGAATAGGCCTTAAGCAACTGATTGTGTTCTACTTATGATATATTGAAAGCCTACTTGTAAACCAGTATTCGATACAAATTTCAAAATTTTAAGATTTTTTGCCTTAAAGATATAATGGATTATTAATGAAATTTTTTTGTCAAAATACTTTTGTCCACGGTTGTAATCTTTATTGAATAAAAGGTTAATTTGTTAAAACTTTCTTTAAATTTTGTTTTTAGACCGGTTACTCGTAGAGTAAAAAAAGTATACTTAAGTCGTGCAAATGTATATAACAGGCAGAAGGAATCATTTCCGATCAAATAAAATTCATTTCCGATCAAAAAATGCTTAATAATTCCTATAATCTTTAAAATATTGAGTTCAAATTTGAAACTTTAATTTTTAATTCGCAATATCTACAATCCCTAAAATTTTCATCAAGATCAGAAATCACAGTGCAACAGTCAAAAAAACTACCGAACTACACTATGCGGAATCGATAGAGCTACCCGAACTGGGTCACCCTATCAGCGTTTGGCTAGATTGGTAGCACTTTTTTTTTTGTGGGCCCTCAAACTTTTGGAAATTGGGTGTGACAACAAAAAAGGTGTCATTTGTTTTGGGCAAACAGCTCATTCAGTTTTGGTGATAACTGCAAACTGTTTTCAGCAAAGTTGTAGCTGACAGTCCGCAGAATAAAATTGTTTTACAAAGGTTTTTAAAAAACTCGTGTTTTCCGGGAGTATTTCTTTAAAAACTTTTATGCAAAAACGTATTTTTTTACTTTTTTGAGTATAACATTAAAAAAATCTGAAATTTTCGCATACTTTCTTTGGCAAAAGTGAAGCTTTTCAGATACCAAACTTTCTGAACAAGGTTTTATAATTTGAACACTTCTACATTCCTTAAAAGGGACCCAAATGTGTGTATTTCCAAAAAAAATCACTTTTTGTTGTCATTCTTCTTTATTTACTCAAGTGTTTTTTTCCAAAATAGCTGCCAATTAATTTTTATTTTTAAGCTTTTAGAGCAAAACATTACGCGTTTTACTTGTTCTTATCCATGAATAAAGAAATAAATGATGTTTGGACGGTTTTTTGAAAATTCTGCAATTTATCAGCAAAAATGTTGCCAAATAAAAACTGTATAAAATATTTTAACAAACGATTCATATCTCCGCGCGGAGGTATGTCGTTTGTAACACGGCGAAGATATGTCGTTTTGAAACGAGATATCTCCGCCGATTTCCAAACGACATATCTCCGCGCGGAGTTATGTCGCTTTAAAGCGTCATATCAATTGCTGTGAAATTGTATAAATATTTTTTTATGGACTTTTAATGATTGGAATAGTTGTAGTGGTACATCTAGTTTGTATTCTGACTGTAAATAAGGAGGGAAGGTCCCCACCTGGCTCAGGTAAGAACTCCGTTCGTGAGCGTCTAGCGTGCCTCATCGTTTACTCGTCATGTGTCGAAAATAACACAACGCTTAGAAGCGTATAGAATCGCGAAAAATTAACCGATTTGGATTCTGAAAAATAGATTCTACTCTAGAAAGTAAGTACAATTTAAATGTATTGCTCAAAATTATTATTAACAATGCATAAAATAGTGAATCGTTAATAAAAGTAGAGGAGTTTTCTTGGTCACATTCTGAAAAGTCGTGTTAGAAAAAGCAATAAGTCAAAACTCCCATTAGATCCCACTCTCAAACAAATAAGAAGTTCTTGCTTAGACAATTATTTAAAACATATCCAAAAATTAGCTGCAGATAGCTGCATATTTAGTCTCGGTGATGATTTTTGTGCCTCATTGATGTCGCTACATAATATATATACACTGCTCGACAGCACTCTCCCCCAATTCACCAAACCAACTTTTTATACACTTGAAAAGAGTATTATAATTTTGCCCAGAAGTTTGCAACGCATAGAAGGAATCATCTCCGACCACATAAAGTATATATTCTTGATCAGCATGACGAACTCAGTCGATTAAGCTTTGTCCGTCTGTCTGTTTCTACGCGAACTAGTCCCTCAGTTTTGAAGCTATCGAGCTAAGACTTTGCACGGAGTCTTCTTTTTACTGCACGCTGCCAATATGTCGGAACCGACCGGATCGGATGACTACTTCTTGTAGCTGCCATACAAATGTTCGCTCGGAAAATGGGTTTTAGTGAGAAAAAGTGTTTTGTTCTCAATATCACCGCTCTCATACACGGTCATGGGTAATATTGAATGTTTTTAAGCTGATCTGCGAAGTCGCTAACCGTTGTGACAACTATTTCAAGTGTATCAAAACTTCGGCACAGACAAAGTTAGATTTGCCTTTCTCGTTCCAAAGTATTTTGGCTCGCTGAGCACGAAAATCGAGATATTATCGATAAACGTGTTTTTCGACGTCACAGCCAAATCAAATACGTTTTCGAAGAAATTGTACGCCATATTGATTCCGCCATTTTGTTTTCTAAATTTTGACTTCGGATTCGTGATCAGCGACCCCAAAAACCCCCGAGTTACGGACTTTCAGCCAAATCAAATACGTTTTCCGGCTTTTGGCCGTCTTTTTGGGATTTGGGACCACCGTGCATCGGTCAGGAGAGCTGCGTGTTTTTGCCTTTTTCATACCTCCGCCATCTTGGCGTCAGCAATTTTGGCAAAATTTAAAAATATAAAATACTACTTTTGTATCTGGTCAATGCGGCTATAAAGCTGCGACCAACCAAACGTCATCCTCGCGGTGACAAAAGCAAAAAAAAAACGAGAGCGTAAGTTAAAGTCGGCTCTTACCGACTTCGATATACCCGTTACTCATGAAAAAACATGTTTAACAGTGTTCCTGCGTTCCTTAGTGTGACCATCCAAAAAGTATGCAACATTTTTTTAGGGTGGGAGAGGTGGTAGCGGGGGGCTGTGGTTCACTTTTTTGCTCATAACTTGAGAACCGTTCATCCGATCTTTATCATTTCGGCAAATCGATTCATTTTGCTAATTACTAACTATCTCTAAAAGGTACGAATTGTCTATCTTTAAAACTGTAGGAGATTTAACGTTTTTTCCAAATTGCGGGGGCGGGAGGGGGCGTGGCCAAAATTTGAAACAAACTTGATCTGCGTGCAGATAAAAGAAGCATTTGTCCCATACATGTCAAACCTCTATCTCTTACCATCTCTGAGATCTAGGTGTTCATACAGACGGACGGACGGACAGACGGACAAGTCTATATCGTCTCGGCTGTTGATGCTGATCAAGAATATATATACTTTATATGGTCGGAAATGATTCCTTTTGCCTGTTACATTTACATTTGCACGACTTTAGTATACCCTTTTTACTCTACGAGTAACGGGTATAAAAATACCAAACACTTGATGAACCACCCTGTAGTTGCAGTGCACAGTAGAGATTAAAGCTATGTTCGACATTTTACCTCATTTTATTTGGAGTTTCAGTGGGAGATTTCAGTTGTAAAAATTTCATTATGTGGCGTGTTCTATTCATTTAATTTGCATTTTGGACAAAGTCAGCAGATCCTCATGAATGGGCGACAAGCTGAGTGTTATGTTACGCTCTTCGGCATGCTGGCGCAGCACTTGAATCTCCTTGTCCGAATACTTGTTTATTGAAAATCCTATCGATTGCAGTGAAGATTGTGTAAAGTTCTCGAGTAGGGCTTCGCACTTCTCTTTAAACTGGGGACTTAATTCGTCCGACTTTTTTGGTTTCGCGTAATCGACATTTAGGGCACGTGTCCATAGATCTCGGGAAGCTTGCTTATAATTTTCAACTCGTTGCTCCAGTTTGATTAACTCAACGCAAATTTCACTGTTGCTCGGTTGCTTGTCCTGAGCCTGAAGCAGGACACGTCGCGCTTGTTCATATTCACCCAAAGAGGACAAGGCACGTCCTTCTTGGTACAGAGCCTTGCAGGAAGGCTGATTTTTCGATAGACTGCGTATGGCCTTCATCATTTTGCAGACCCTTTGCGGTCTCTGCATCTTGTTATAGCAGATCATCAAGTTTTGATAGAGTTTAATTAGAAACTCAGTTTGCTTCACCTCCTCCTGTTTGTTGGCCAGGCGGCAGGAGTTCAGGGAGCTAATAGCCTTCTCAAAGGCGGTCACTGCATTATTGTATCTGCCACGCTTAGCACAATCCTTGCCATGCAAATCCATGTCCCTCGCCTTGGAAAAGACAACCTCAAACTTATCTTGATCTTCATGCTTCATTTGCTCCAGGGCCTGAGCATTGCCTATCAATGTGAAGTCAACAACTTCAATGTTGAATAGTCCATCGGCACGTGCCCTGTTTCTGGGCGGACAGCCTAGTAATTGATATGCGATAATGAACTCAGCCTGCTCGTACGGATACATGGTGCGTACAGCCGCCTCCAGTCCTTCGACAACCATTTGCTGACCGGTTTCAAATTCATATTTGGGGCCACGCAACAGAGTGGAATCAAATGGGGCAAATTCACCCTCCCAGTAGCGGCTATAGCGCAAGACCACCCGAGCCTTGTCTGGTACCAGGCCACGCTCCTTGTGTCCTGCGCGTATGATGCGTTTGTACAGGAATTCCGACACTGGCAACATCAAGGTTTTCAGTTCGGCAAATGATTTAGTCCGCGGTGAGACCAGTTGCTCGTGGTTGACATCCAGCTCCTTGTCACTATTACAGAAATCATTGGTCGTACCATCAACATGATTCGTATCCACCTCCAACTTAGCGCCTGCGTCGATCAAGTCGCTACGGATTTTGATTTGATAAGAATGGAATAAAATGAATGTGGATCTGCAAAAGACTTACGGAAATGATAGGGGCTCCTTAAGCAACTGAGTGCTGCTGGCATGGTTTTTATCCTCCATTTTGACTTGATTAAATTTAAATTCGAGCTAATTTTAATTTGTAACAAAAAAACCACAAGTCACTCAAGTCTGACAAAACTGTGCATGCACGCTGCTAGAGACGAGAGTTTTTGGAAACTGCCAACTGTCACGATTAGGTGAAAGTAACGAATTGGATGTGTTGATATTTGTAATAGGCTAATAGGCTTTTTCCACTGGGCAACATCTAACATCTAACATCTTGAAACAAAATGTTTCTATTCCACACTTTCCTCATGAAATTAAGTAGGAACTTAATGCACTATTAAATATTTTTTATTTTATATATTAAGTCGGCAGGAGAAAGACTTGAAAAAGCCTTACACAGAAGCTAGCATAAGCACCATATTGATAACATGTGACAAAATCATGATAGGTGCTCGCCCCATTCCGGACATGATGCAGATCTTTCCACCTTTTATGCAGAGGACCCAATTGACATTAATTCTGAAATTTCGAGCAGCAAATGCATCGATAATACCAATGCCCAGATCTGATGCTGATTAAATTAGCAAGAAAGATACTGGAGCATACGAATTCGCAAAATATGTTGCAAAGCGCCCAAACAGTCTTCCTTCGGGATAAGGACCAATAATATCTGCCTTTTAGTCCCCACCATAAGCCTGATATTGTTGAGCAAATGTTAACCCTCCGTTGTACACCTTTTCTAAAACCTTCGGTTGTACACCTCGGGTCTGGCCAGATGCCAGATGGCCTATGTATTTACATGCATTTGTATGGGGATATATGGCATATGCGAGGTCAATTAGAAGCATCGCAGGTATATTTTTTTAATTTCTTACCTCTCTCATTGGTTTTGGCATGTATTGAGCTACCTACAGAAGCAAAAAAAAAACGAAAAAAATGTTTGGGTTTGTGAAGAAATACAATTTTTGTTTTGTTCTTTTTTGTTCTTTATTTTGACTCATTTCGAAGAAGGTTGATGAAAGAAAAAGCGATTACAATGAAATTTTATTGTGAAATATGATACGATATTTATTCTGGGATCGCTGGAAGGCAAGCAAAACATGTATATGCGGTTTTTGGGTGCTGTTGGCACATTGGATTATTGCATGCAGTACAGAAAAAACGAGTTTTTCGACGAAGTTTATCGACTTGTTGGCCGTTTTGATGTGAAATGCGTGACCATTTGATCCATACAATCGACACCGGCTTTTTGTGCATTATAATACAGAATGGCCACTGGTTTAATTACATTATAAATACATTTAAAATACATTATATTCCATATGTTTCCATACATTTTGTATAGGTCCAGCCAGACCCGAGGTGTACAACCGAAGGTGTAACTTTTTAAATCCTTTTTTTCGTCCTGTTCTAGGATCCTTTTTAAATCCTCATATGCATAAATCGATAGAGAATTAAATTTTAGGAAGCTACCTGGAAGGCCGAGTCGCTAGCTATAATAGAAATGTGTTAAATTTACGTTCAAAGTCGAAAAAAGGCCAGACCCGGGTGTACAACGGAGGGTTAAATAAATTTTATGCCAATTTATTTTTCTCAATATATTTTTGTGTAAATTCTGAGACTGACAGATGTGGGATGTTAGATGTGGCCAGTGTAAATTTAAATTTCACATCATCATCAAATTCCAAGCGTTCCTCTAAAATGTGCTCAGTGTGCAGAGACTATAATCACACTGAGCACATCTCAGCGGAACGCATGGAATTTTCGGAAGATGTGAAATAGCGATTCACACGGACAACATCTCACATCTAACATCTTCAGTCGCCGAAGTGAGTTTACAAATTGCTAAAAAAAATGTATAAAATGAATTTTTTAAGAACAATTGATGGTTGTTTTATCTGTTGCTTAAGAACAGGAACTTGTTATTCGGCAGCTTGAAGCAGATTTAGTCAAAAATGCTTTAGTTGTAGAGATCGAAGATGAAGAGGAGCTGCTGACCATGAGAGTTATGAATCTGCTTATACCAAGAAGAGCTTGGATGTTTGTAAGTGGTAGTAAAGTGTGACTTTTATACGTGCAATTCGTTTACATCCTTATATTTTATCCTTATTTTATATTTTAGCATATTTGGCATATTTAAAGAGAGCATTCAGATGGACATTGTGTTGAGAAAAAGAGACACAAATTGGTGCAGCTCCATCCTATTGCTGTATGTTGCACAGTATCTTAAATGTCCACAACAGTGCAATCAATAACTTTCCTCAAATGAACCCAGGTGGCAGCCAAACCAATATAATACTACTGCTGACTATTCTTCAGGTGCTATTGCAAGATTTGTTGTTTCGAATGAAGGAAAAGAGCTTATTGCAAGGCACAAATGGTTTTACAGTGTTATTTATTGTTCCTTTTCCGCAACTGGAAAGTTGCTTGACTCGCTGCTATCTTCCGAAACATTTTACGCAGATCTCTTTGATGCTCCCTTTGCAACTCCAACCGCTCACTCGCAATGCTTACAAACTCCGCTTAGTGGCTTGGTGCATTTTGCAGGGGGAAATGTGGGTGCCACAATTCGACATCTATGGGAGGAACTCTGTAATATTATCCGATATGAATTCTGCAATTGCATATGTTAGGTCAAAACATGTACATTGTCATATGTCTGTTTATCTTATTGAGTTAATAAAACTTAATTCAATAACACAGCCCAACAGTGTTTTTGGTGCAGGTCTATTCTTATCTGATTATGTTAATATTGATTGCACTGAACAAAACTTCATCATTGGTTTTGTCCTATCAGCTCTTGTTTTTTCGGAAAAACGAAAAAGTTGAATTTTTGGCACTCTAGGATTTATGGAGGCCACACTAGGCATAAATGTGTGGGTTTATGAGCTATTTGCGATAAAGAACATATCAATGCATTATTTAAAAATCAAAAGCGCGTTATAAGTTCAGCGGAAAGTGTCTAAATTGGCCTTTAACGACAGACATTTTTTCATTTATAGCATTTTTATCAAAATAAATCATCCCGTTCAGGCTAGCGCGGTTCTTGGTTTAATACATTCGCTATCTGAGCATATAGTCCAACATAAGATCTAATTTTGTGATTTTTATGGCATTTTAATCGGTTTATTTGGCAAAGTTATAGCCTGTTTAAGACGAAAATACATATTTAAATTTATGGGAGGAAAACTAGATTGTCAGTAAAAAATTTTATAGGAACTGCGAAAAGGCTACTTGTTTTAAAATAGAATTTATCATCTACATGTAAACATATAACACATTATGCCTAATCAAGTAGCCTCTTTACAGTTCCTATACAGATTTAGAGTGACAATCTAGTTTTCCTCCCATAAATTTAAATATGTATTTTCGTCTTTAACGGGCTATAACTTTGCCAAATAAACTGATTTAAATGCCATAAAAATCACAAAATTAGATCATATGTTTGGCCATATGCTCATATGACGAAAATAATTATCCAATAACTGCGCTAGCTTAAACGGGATGAAATATTATGGAAAAAATGCTATAAATCGAAAGATGCCTGACTTTAGAGGCCAATTTAGACACTTTTCGCTGTACTAATATAGCGCCTTTGATTTTTTAAAAATGCATTGATATGTGCTTCGTCGGAAATACCTCATAAACTCAGACATTTATCCTTGTTTTGCCTCCAATCTATTTTTTTTTTTTTTTTTCCTTTTTTTTATTTTTTTTTTTTTTTTTTTTTTTTTTTTTTTTTTTTTTTTTTTTTTTTTTTTTTTTTTTTTTTTTTTTTTTTTTTTTTTTTTTTTTTTTTTTTTTTTTTTTTTTTTTTTTTTTTTTTTTTTTTTTTTTTGTTTTTTTTTTTTTTATAGCCTATTCACACTTAAAACAGTCCATCTACCGTAACGCGGTTTTACCGTCTACCGTCAAAGATGGTACGTAAGAACTTGCCGTGCCAAATTTTCTTAAAATATTCCACCGTCAGCCGGGGATGTTCCTATCTCATGCTGTTCCAAGCGATATTTTTGGGTCCACCACTAAATAATAGCCATTCGCAACTAAAATATACGCAGACAACGTAATTTGAATGTCAAAATGAAAATGCCGCGCAACAGAACACCAAATGAAATTTGAAAATATTCCCAAAACTGTTAATTCCGTTTATAAAATGCAATGTATTATTCACTTAATGTCATTAAATTATCTGCTTCGACTCAATTGCATCCAAATGCTTCGATGTACTGGGCAGACCATAAACATTTTGTATAAGTCCGTATCGCCCATATCGCCCATTTGTCGGATGTTTTCTAACACCTCGGCTTTCCATCGAGGTAGTATGTACTGCTGCTGATAAGCAGAGGCCAACACAATTGTTAAATTTACAGAATTTTTTTTTTTTTTTTTATAGCTGGCATATTCACATCATGTGGCAAGAAGAAGCCAATGATGGTGGACGGTAGACGGTAGATGGTGGCCATGTGAACACGAATTTCATTTTTCCACCATCTTCTCAACGTTCCGCCAAGATGGACTGGTACCGCGCCACAACACTTGTAAGTATATGTGTGACACCCGCCACATGTGTGGATATGTAGAGACGAAAAATATGTTTTACATATATTTCACACCTTCGAAATCATCACTCATCGCGTGACTATCGCGTGACACATTGACGTTGGGTGGCAACGCTGTGTTATCGATATGACAATTTCGCGCGTGAACTCCATACCAACTCACGAAACAGCAACCAGCGAAATCCGTGCGAAATCATTTTTTTTATATGGACTTTTTCATTTCGCGGGTATTTCGCGAGTATCTCCATACCAAGCTTAAAGATGATGAATGTCTTCTGTATATATTATTTATTGAAGCACGGTACCGAGAACGCCAACAAGAGAACTAGAGAATCAGTGTGCTTCCCTTTTTCAATGATGGTCGCTTTCTCAAAATTCTCCGTGTCACTAAGAGTAATACATAATACAATAACAACAAGGTAGCGCAACCAGGAGTGCACAAGACACACACAAAACCCAAGTCCACGCTGTAGTTGCTTACATTTTTTGATAGCTTTCGATAGTTATACAGGTATAACGTGATCAAAAATTGCATTAGGTGTTTGAAATTTCCGCCCTAGCGGCAGAGTAAGAAGCAGAATTTGTAGAGACTTCGATAACAGTATCTTATCGCTTGACGTAAACGTAACGTAAGCAAATGAGTAATCGATAAGTGACCGCCCTCGACTATTTTCGAGATTTTGTTTGTCAACAATCCCCTCGTCCCCCCTCGCCCACCACCACCACGATCAGAAACGAGTGTGGCCACCCTTAATCCCTGCCACTACCAACTAAAACGTCAAAAATTGTTGTTTTCGTCCTGCTCCTAATGCACTCACACAGTCATGCATCGGGAACAGAGGGTAAAATTCGCTGCATATTCCTTAGCGAGTTTCATGCCACAGCTGGCTGCAAGATTAGCTGTCAGGTAAGCGCCTCCGCCTTGACCACATGACATCTCTTTGACTCCCCCAACCTCCTTAGGTACCCGACAACTACATCTCCAAGGAGGTATTCGATGCCATCAATGTATACATCATACCCAAGCAGCATCTACAGCGCTGCATACTCACCGTAAACGCCATGGATGTCAAAATTGTGGGCTATCCGGTGGGCATTGAGGATCAGCAGAAATATGCACGCAACGCTTTCCTTTTCAATTTGTGCTTTGTTTGTGATTCACGTGCCCGATCCGTGCAATATGAGCCGGTGGTGAAGAAACTATCGGAATACCTCATCATGATGGAGGAGGAGTCGTGTTTTCTGTCCCGTGAGCCGGACAAGCAGCGTTTGCAAAACATTTTCGAGACAGTGCTGAGGGATTTGAATGAGCTGAAGGTGGCCACCATAGTGGAGGGTGATAATACCATTTATTTGAAAATAGTGATGCATAAGCCGGATCCGCCTGCGGTCAAAGATCATATGGTGCCGCTATTGCTGGAAAAACTTAAGGATAAGCCGCTGGAGATGTGGGATCTGACCACGCAGCAGGTAAGCCGCTCACACTATATGAGAGCCTGATGCTAATCCACCCTCCATTTCTCAACCAGATACTGCCCTACATCAATGGTATCAATCATGTGGCTCGCATTGCGGCCGAGGCGGATGTGGAAACGGATCTGGTTAAATCTTGCATACAGAATTTGGTATACTACCGTGTGGTCCAATTGCTACCGATTCTAAAGTACAGCAATGTGTACATGACCCAAAATCTGAAACATCTCATCCAGAGTTCCTCTCTGAGCTCCGCCTGTCGTAAATATGTGGCCCTCAATCCCGGCAAACCGCTGCCCAGCGTTCAGCGTATCTTTCAGTTTTATGCCTCCATGACGCATGGTGTCACTCTACGAGCCATTTGCCAGCGCCTGTGTCCGCAGCATCACAATATCGATGAACGGAAAATGGTCATCTTTGGTCTGCAGCACAAGTTTATACGTTGTATACATAAATATCCCGTGTTTACGGGTTCGGTGCCATCCGGAAGACAGAAAATTTACACGGGTTTGATCAGTTTCGATGAGATTTGCTGCAAAACGGGTTTGTCGCCCAGCACCATCGAGCGGGACATTGAGAAGGACACGAATGTGACTGTGATCTGGAAGTAGTGGGGAGGGTGGCTGGGGGGGTAGCTGTATGTAGAGCATAAGTGTAAACAGTTTTGTAAATAGAATTAGAGTTAAGCGGAAAACCAAAAATGAGCAGGGAGAAATTTTTTGTATGGAATAAATCAAAGTTAATTGTTGCCCACTCTTGGGCGGAGTCTGTTAGTAACGAAATGTTGATTATTTATTCT
Organism: Lordiphosa stackelbergi; assembly: GCA_018904235.1. Classification (NCBI taxonomy): domain Eukaryota; kingdom Metazoa; phylum Arthropoda; class Insecta; order Diptera; family Drosophilidae; genus Lordiphosa; species Lordiphosa stackelbergi. Next base: position 54,337 of record JAEIFU010001299.1, read on the forward strand.
GTTAATAACTAAGCCTACAGGGGGTTACAACCTCTTAGCTAAAGTCAACTTCTCATCCACTTTTTCATTTCCTTTATAGAAGAGTGGAATCTAGATTACGCCTGAAATAGAAAAGCTATTGGGGGAACTCAGCCTCAATCATTTCTTCAAACAACCAAATCACTTAAGTGTCTTCCAGGCAAAATTTCTTGCCTTCAAGGAAGCTGTAACGAACGCTTACAATATATCTGAAATTATTTTCTACTCTAAATTCTACTCTTTTGTTCTTCCTTTTCAATTCTCTTTCAGAGTGTAAAAAACCAACTCTAATTATTTCACACTTAGTGTCCCTATCCAACAAGGGATTTTGCTCGCCTGCGTGGTGAACAATAAGAATTGGAAACTTCTTTTCTTTCAGTCGGAACTCTCCGAAGCATTTTCAGTACTTGCCTCTATGCGGTTCTTGCTGTGTTAGTTAGTTTCCTTTTAAACCCCGCAAAGAGGCATGTTTTGATGTGCAGACGCCCATTCGAGAGCATATATTTACTCTCTAAATATGTTAAAGCATATGACATATTCTAAAATAGGTTAAAATAGGTTAGCATATTCTCAAATATGTTTTTAGGTCGAAGATATGTAAATATATCAAATATGCAAAACGAATAAGTGTTTAAAATAATCTTCTTTTCATGACACAAATTTGTATGCAATCAAAAATTTTTTTGGACCACACAATTAAAATATGTTTTCATCTAAAATCCGATGTCTAAAAATTATACACATATCTACAAATAAATTATTATTTTACTATTTTTGTCAGAGATTAAAACCGTAACCGAAACCGTAACCCTTAACCGCTAAAAACAATTTAAAATTTGTAACCGAAACGGTAACCGTAACCGAAAAAAAAAAAAAATTGTTCTTATAACCGTAACCGTATAACCTTTATTACCATAACCGGTTATCAAAACCGAAACAAATATACAGGTTAATTTCGGTTTTCCTCTACTAATACAAATTTTGATAAACGTTTATCAATGCCGGGATAATGTAGAGGACAGAAAAGTGCGCTTGTGTTAGTAAGCAAGCGAGCTCTCTCCAGCCTACAACTTTCATGCAATTCAGTGTTCACCGATTCACACAACTATGAGTTCGCGATTGCATAACAACATGAGTGACTTCGGCCCCTGGTATCTATGGCTGGCCGGCTCTGGTCTAGACCTGGACAAGCCAAATGGAGAGGACAAAAAAATATGCCCTTCTCTCTCTGACACTCAGTTATGCGTGGCCGGCTCTGAAGTAAATTTGATGTATGCACAATGAACATTTTACATGCATACATTGCGGCGCACTATTGCTGACGACCACAAAGAAAAGAGAGCAAACGAGAAGGAGCAAGTGCAGCTAACCAAAATCTTTACCCTTTTCATCTTTCCATATACATATGTATGTGATATTACACTGGATGCTGGCTAGTTTAGCCGATTCAAAATTGTACGACTTCGGCTCGAATTTGGCATCAGCTAATTATAGTTTTTTCGGTAACCTTAGGTTCTATCTGGATCAATGTTAATTTGAAATCAAAAACAACTCAGCATTGACCAAACTATAGTGTCACGAATTAGAATTTAGAGAACCAAGTCTGTTCAAGAATGATGCGTACCTATGTGCAGAATTTTTGATCCGAGACATAATGTGTCTTTATCTGCCGAACAGAAAACTAACTGTATTAAATTGTTGGATAACCATAATTTGATTGAATTATCAGGGGAAAACATTCCAAATCGAAGTTGGTTGGAAATTTCCAACAGTTCTAAATAAAAATAATCGGACGTCTTCATTAAAAATATGTTTCTAATAGATAAAATATGGCTTGGCAGAGTACACGTTGGAACGGTGGGAAAAAATCAAACAATATTTCCTTATCTTTTTAAATTATCAAAAGTTTGGCTAGCAGTACCACCCACACAAATAAGTGTGGAGCGTTTGTTTTCAGGAGTAGAAATTATAATGAGTCCCTACTTTTGTCTGCAAGAATTGTCAAATTGATATTTTATACTAATAACCGTAACCCAAACCCGAAACAGAATGAGGTTAATAACCGTAACCAGTACCGCAACCGATATTCCACAACCGTAATATAACCGTAACCGAAAAAAAGATCGGCCAAAACAGTAACCGTAACCCAAACCGTTATTCGTTTCGGTTTTAATCTCTGATTTTTGTAGATTAATCCCTTACTTACTGAATGCAGCGGTATTGCGCAGGGATGCTTGCTCACAGAACCAACCATTACAAAATCAAACAACACAAAACCAATAGGCCTCCCTTCTAAATGAATTTATTAATTCCATCGATGTTGAATCAGGTGAAGAAGAGAGAGATAATGACCAAAATAAAACCTTGAGGGCGGCTTATCGAGAGACAGACAACTATAGCTTTATGCCTGTTGATACCAATACAAATACATATTATAGAATATTAGAAGGATAAATAGTTTTAATTCCCATATTTATACCCAAAATTATACAACACACCGAAAATTTTAGTTTCGACCCTCGTAGGAGAATGGGAAAGCATAATACAATGAAATCAAGTATGCAGAATTAAAGCTTAATGAATTATGCTTAAAATCTGATATTCTTATCTCTGATTGCATCTCGCGTTTTCAAGTAGCGCTAAAAAAAGCAAAAAGTTCGATTTTTGTAATGTCTGCAAGTGTATCAAAATTATACGACATATTTCAAATATTGGGGATGGAGAGAAAGATTTGGTTTCAATTAATTTTTTTATATATCTGCTAGCAATTTAATGAATTTGTAATAAAATGCCGTGTGGGCGTTTGTTATCCGACAAGGAAAAGGGAAGGATAAGAGCCTACAACGATGTTGGCTTTAAGGTAAGCGAAATAACGCGGAAAATCGGTCGAACACGTTGTGCTATCACCAAATTTTTAAACAATCCCGATGAAAATGGTGTGAAGCATAGTTCTGGAAGAAAACCCAAGTTGTCTGACAGCGAAAAAGCCGCATAATACTTATTGGTAGAAATTCGATTGCTTCGTGCTCCACACTTGCCGCATGTTGCAGTTCCATTCTCTAAAGCCGCACCACAAAACAGCACGACTTCAATTTGGGGGTTTCGGCACTATTGGATAGATTTGAGTAGGGATCCACTTATGTTTTCCAAACCCAATTTCAGAGGCGGATCCGCAATGGTTTGGGGAGCCTTTCATGCGTCTGGAACGCTTGTTCTGTGGTTCACAAGCTGCAGGATGAACAGTGGAGAATACAAAAAAGTATTGGAGGATCGCCTTCTGCCACTTTTGGAAAAAAATATAAAAAGAAATCTTGTTTTTATGCAAGATAATTCTTCTATTCACAAGAGCAAAGCGACCCAGCGCTTCATAAGTGATCACCATATAAATGTTTTGGATTGGCCAGCGAGCTCCCCTGACCTAAACCCAATTGAGAACATTGTGGGTATCTTAGCCAGGCGTGTTTACGTCAATAACAACAAATTTGAGAATGTCCAATGCCTCAAAAGCGAAATTTTGGCTCAATGGTCTCTTTTAGACCAAAATTTTCTTACAAATTTAGTGAATTCAATGCCTAAGAGACTTTTCGAGGTAGCAAAGGCTCAAGGTGGCTCTATTAATTATTAAGTATTTTTTTATTTACCATTCTAAGAATAAAATATTAACTAAATCCAACAAATTGACATGTGTCGTATAATTTTGATACACTTGCAGACATGACAAAAATCGAACATTCTTTGCTTTTTCAACCGCTACTTGAAAACGCGAGATGCAATCAGAGATAAGAATATCAGATTTTAAGCATAATTCATTAAGCTTTCATTCGGCATACTTGATTTCATTGTATTATGCTATTCCATTTTCCTACGAGGGTCGAAACTAAAATTTTCGGCGTGTCGTATAATTTTGGGCAGGAGTGTAGCTGCTCCTGCAACCCAGTGAGCGTCGAATGATTTTTTTCAGTCCTTAAATTGGTGTTTTTGCAGAAGCTTCTTTTTGTAAAGTTAATTAAATAATTTTTTATTTTGTGTCTTTTTAATTAGCCAGAAAATTGTTTTCCTTGCCAAAAACTACATGTGAAATCATGTTCTTTTGTGGGCGGATATCTTGGAAAATTTGGTCCAATTATTTTAGTCATATCTCGTTGACATCTATTGAAATCCGGTGTCAGATCGCCACTGCCACATTGTCCACTAATATCGCTTCTAGAGGAAGAGTTTTTTTGATCCAATTTTGGTTTTACAGGTTCGCCTTGGTTCACTTTCTAAGAATATATAGTTATTTTGTTTCAGTTCCTTTTTAAATGGTCGTAATAGCATCATGAGTGATACTTTTGAGCGAAAAAATATAAATCACAAAATAATCATTATTTTTTAAGTATTATTTTTTCACTCAGACAATAACACAAGTTTGCAAATTATTAAATTTTTCTAATCCTCTACAATTTGATGTCACTCCTTATGTGAAATCACGCGCTGAATCCGAATATGGAGCTTAAAAATTTCTCAGTAGAGCAGATTTCGAGATAATACAAAATTACCGTTTTTCGCATTTTTTGAAAAAGAACCTCTCACTTAATTTCAAATATCTCAATTATGAAATAACTATGTATACCTATTGGACCAACAAGACAAAACTAAAAATATTAATGTTAAGAGCAAACAACTTTTCAGTCGATGCTCAGCAGTATCAGAGCTGGTTAAGCACACCAATATAATCTTATTTTTTGGTCTCGCTTTACAATAGACAATAACTGTTTTATGAACCGTATTGCCGGACTGGGATGATAAGCGACAAGAAATGAGGAATGAAACCGAACTCGAAGAACCGAATTTGGCTCGACATTTTATATATTACCAACTGCTCAAAGTCTGCTGCTTTCATTAGCAATACATTTTTGTAAAGATCTGGAGCCTCCAATTGCAACTCATTTAAGAGCTTTACGCAGCAACCTTCGCTTTCGCTGCGTGAAAGCCATGGCCTTACCCACACACTGCGGCAAACATGTTTCTTCTTTGCTTTTTTTTGCTCAAGTACCCATAAATATCCAGATCTGCAGCATAAAATCATTAGGCAGTTATTTTTGTGGCTCTCAATGTCTATGCATTTTCTGTTGTGTTATTTTAAAAAAAAATATATTGTTTGCTCAAAAAAATCAGCCTACTTGATTTAGAAATTTAGTAGATTGAGCAAAGAAATGTGATAATAAAATTTGCCCACCCAAAACTAACGCAAATTATTTGCGGAGGGGAAATTTATTTTCCTTTATTTTTTTAAGATATATTTTTTTTTTTGGGAACACCAAATTTGTTTTACGCAAACATTTACAGTTCAAGGCTAACTTTGTTTGCACAATGTGTTCAAATTTTGTTTGCCAGTCGGACCTTAGCTTAAGTAAATGATTTCTTTATATTTAAAAATATTAAACAATCATTATTTACGGAAACTTATCTTTTATGTTCAAGCGAACCGAGGTTCGAACCAGAACCTTGGGTTCAGTGGTTTCAGAAACCGGTCCGCGAACCGAACCTTAGACTTTACAACGTGTTCGAACCCCCGGACCGAACCATCTGCAAAATTTTACAGGTTTGCAGCCTTGCTTCAAACTGATTCTGATATCGGTTTGATCGGCTATACTGTAAAAGGCTGTTTTGATGAGGAGTATACTGATGGCGGAAACACCAAAAGTGTGCTAGTGCCCATACATACTACAGTCGATAATTTTTTTCTTTCTGTAAGTTGGTAACACGGTTAGTGACTGCTGTGCCTGCTTATTCACCTGATTTGGCTTCGTGTGACTTCTGCCTATTCAGCAAACTCAAAAGACCGCTCCGTGGACACCGTTTTGACTGGATTGAGATGATAAAAAAAGAATCGCCGAAGTCTCTGAAGGCTCTTTAGAACGAGGACTTTGCCAAGGGCTATGATAACTAGAAAATTCGTTGGCATAAGTGAATTGCAGCGAAAAGCGATGACACAAAGATAAAGATTTTTAATTTGATCACAGACGAGTTTAATCTTACCATTGCCATTTATAGATGAACCAAGAATCGCGGATTTGGCTACCCAAAATGCATAATTTTCCATCAAAATTGTTATTCTCGAAATTAGAGAAATTTTGACTTGATCCACTTTTTCTTCTAATTAAAAGTTTTTTCAACTTGCAATTTTTATAAAATGTGGTGTATATAAATTATTTTTTTGCTTTTTATTTGTATTTCTCATACTTGAACTTGTTTTGTTTTGTGTTTTTTTTTTTTTTGTATATATATATAACATAATGTTTGCATGCCCGGATATTTGATGGGCCTTGTGGAAAGGAAGAATCTATGATTTCGCATACAGTCTAATTGTCTCTAGAGCTACCATATCGAATATGCTTGAACATACCAAATGGGTTTTAAGTGCTAAGTGGGCCTATTTATGTGTGTACGTGTTTCGCGATTGTTTAAAATAATGACAAATATTTCTTTTTGTTTTGTGATCACAATACTCGATGATGAATGATTACACATACTGGGGGAAATTAGATACATATCAAAGGCACAGGAATATTACACACACACACATTGTCTATATGGTAAATATGTATGTATGTATGCTTTGTATATGGGTTGAGGTCTTAAGAACTTAAGCAGGTGTGAATCGAACCGAATTATGCACATGTCGCTAAATTATTACATCGATTTGCAGGGTTTTGCTTGTGGTTTACTTGAAAAAGGGATTCTTTGAGGCGGACGACTTCATGGTGCATAAAATCTGGCGCTCTAATTGAAAGTCATAGTCCAGGGATTTCAATAGCGTTGAGATTTCTGGCAGTGGGGGCAGCTGCAAGAGAGAGAGAGAGAGAGGGTTAAATATACATTATCCCTCTCGTTCATTTCCATGAAGCTACTCACCTCATTTAAGCCTGTTTGGCTGCGCTGCAGCCTTACATTCAAAACAAATGGCACGCCCTCTAGCTCGGTGTATGTGCCCAGGGTTCCTGTGCCACCATAAGTACCAGCCGGACGAGGTGGAGCCGGCCTTTGAGGTGAATTGATTTGATAGTGTGCCTGAATTTCCTCATAGTCATGATGTTCGGCCGTGGGCGGCTGTGGCAGCTAATGAAAAGAAATCAAACGAATTACATACTCTCTTTAGTTTATAAACAGGACAAATCCTTACCGGTCCCCTGGAATTGCGTTGACCTTGCAAATTTAGACGATTTAAAGCCTGCTCCACCTCACAGGCTGTGCCAGCAGCATTGGCTCCGGCTGGTATGGGCGGTGGCAAACGCACGGGTATGGCACCAGTCTTATAGCAAATGAGCACTCCATTGATATCACCGGCCAGCTTAAAGCCATCCGGGGCAATTTTCAATTTGGAGCAGAGTATGATATCAGTTACCGCATGTGTGACGGTGCCACGTTTTGACAGCTTGTAGGCAATTTGTCGCTTGCGCCAAGCCTTCTGATCACTGTCCGCGGTGCGAGAGAGCAGCGAGAACTCCTTGGGCGGTGGCACTTTCTCGGCAATGACTCTGAAACAAAAGGATAAAGAATGGATGAAGAATTAGTACTGGCACAAAACCAGAGATTCAAAGCTGTAACCGAGCCCGTAACTTATAACCGCTCTCACCCGAGGCCCCACAAAGAACTCAACCGAGGCATCCGAGTCTCGAGCAAGCAAACCTTTCAACCGAGGCACAGTGTAAGATTTTGCCAAAAATTTTTGGGGACATAATTGAAAACAACTTATTTTTAAGGTCAATGCGCATTTAGAAATCAATTTAGAAATGTTCAAATGTTACGAAAACAAGCACCTTTGTGCATTTGCAATGCATGCAAATTTGCATGGGGCAACGAGCAACAGTTGAAAAAGTTTAGTCTGTGAGCCGTCAAATTTATTTTTTCCATAATTTTTGGATCATTATTGATTTAAAGCGCTGTAAAGGAAATTTATAAGTTTTTTAGCTGTTTGGAATTTATTGAATCTTCTCTTAATGCGTCCATAGGTTTCCAAATAATCAGAAAAATCGATCACAGTTTTGCAAAATGAGACAAATTGTCTCTTAAATGTCCTATCTTCTTAATGGCATCCGGTTTTTCTGAACCTAACGGGACTTTACAAATTGCTTTGAGGTGAGCACTTGTTCAATTCTGAAAGCAGCTGCACGACCGATATTTCACAACAAAAGCGATCTTCAAAGTGGTCAGTCGATTAATTACGTTCCGAATTGAAACTATTTTTAGTGTTTTGTTAAAGGTATTTTTTAAGTTCCTATATTAATCAAACCAACTTGTGTTGTATTAATATTGAAATTACTGCTTTAGTTTATCGTTTTTAACATTTTTGTGCGTCTTTATAAAGTTTACTTAAGGTTTTAGCTGTGTTCCCCCCAAGATCCCCCGATTCATTTCTTTTTCAGTGGATTTGTGTGTATCTTAAGATAATACAAAATTAAAGTTAGCTACAGATATTTCAATTGCCAATTAACAATATAACTCCGTCTTTTTTTCTTCAAGGTCAATTTTGCCTTCCGAAGCAGCTGCTTTGCCTTGTAGTTGTGCTGTGTCTTTGCGTTCGTCATTCGTGTTTAGTGTTCTTGTTAAGTTTAAATTATAATTTTGATTGCACTTTCTCTTTTTCGATTTCATTTTGGTAGGCGACTCATATCAGTGTGTATTTACACGCTTCTATATTTTCAACTGTTGGTGCACAGAAATGGGCACCAATGCAGAAAAATTACTGGAAGCGATGATGTGCAAAGCAGTATTGAAAATATCGGCTACATGCCCGAGATGAGCGATCTTACAAAATGTATTGGGTACATATGTAAAAAATTTACGCATTTTGGATTCAATACAAACGTAAAAAAGCATCCGTTTTTGAGTATCAATCCAATTGTCTTAATGAAAAGGAAACAGTTTCAAAAAAACGCACCCCTAGTATATCTCAAGAAATGGTTAAAAGACCTCAGCGTGGACGTCCGAAAGTAGATTTTGGTTATCAAAGAGAACAAAGCGACGAAGAATTGCTGAGCTTTCGAAACCCGATGAACCTGCTGCTTGTGCTTTACAATCGTGCAACATTCCAAGAAATCAATTGTGCACCAAAGCTAATATCGATGAGGTCTTATCGCTTCTTATAGAGACAAACATGAGCATGCATTAATATCACGGCGTCGCGGATTGTAAAACTCAGGATGATGTTCTTGACGGCATTGGAGGTGATTTTGTTAATAATCTAATTTTAATTGAAGAAGGGATTTAACGGTATTGAAAATTTTTAATGTAATAATAAAAAATCTTGGACTTGGATCGAACTTGACAGAATTGTGTGTTAGCATATAATATTGATTTGTAACGAGTTTGGAAGCGATAGCATCGAAAATAAAAAAGTTGCTCATACTAAGATTTTTTTTCAAACTTATCTTTTGTATGGCAGCTATACTATATAATTGTCCGATTTTCATAAAACTTGTCGAAATTATTTGAAAGCATAGAGATCTTATAAATACGAGGTTCGGAGACGTTGGCATGGAGAACAAAAAAGTTTTTCTTACTAAAACTACTTTTTCAACCGATCGTTCCTATGGCAGCTATAGGATATAGTCGTAAGATACGGTCAATTTTTTTATTATGAATTTAAAATATTTTTCTAGAATTTTGGTGAAAATTTCATAACGATATCACAACTAGAAGTATTTATGGCCGCGGCTTCATACAAGCTTTTGTACAGTACGACTTTATATTCCACTTTTAAAGGGGAACTGGAGTTAATTAGCCAGTGCAGGCTGTTGGCCTTTAGCTTTATTTGAAGTTTTTTCGAGTCTATGTGTCAGGTGAGTCGTCTGTCGAGGTGTACTCCAAGGTATACAACATCTTTTGATTGGGGCATCAAGGTCGCGTTTAGGGATATCTGGGGACAGGTGTTTCTGTTGAGTCTTGATGCGATAATTGGATCACGATGATCTGCTTAGAATTTACGTGTCATCCGAAAATGTGGATATTGTTAGTCGTGGGTCTGTTGGGATGTCTGCAGTGTACAATACATACAGAAAAGGACCGATAACGCTACCCTGTGGCACTCCGGCTCCAATGGTAAACTCTTCTGTTGTGTACTCATTTTGTCGGACAGAGAATACTCTATTGCTGACATAACATTCTAAGAGTTGGTGAGTATTTGGGGGAAGCAGTGTCTTAGTTTTATAAATAAGACCGTCCAACCAAACGCGGTCAAATGCTTGATTAAATTTGCAAAAACTAATTTCGCCTAATCTTTTTATCAACTTTAAGTTTTTTTTTTTAATTTAAGAAAATTGGGAAAAATATGAAAATTGCTTTTTTTCTTTTAATAAATTACACAATGCTACAGTGCGAAATAACCTGGCCATTAATGTTAATCCAATCGATTTTCTGTCAACACACTTAAAAATAATACTAGATTTTCGAAGTGTGCTCAGATATCCGCGAATAACATCGCCATTAGGTAACAAAATTATTCGGGAGAACGAATGTTCAACGCAGAATTAACTGGACTTTTATAATAAACTTTAAGGAAAAATCGCATAGAATGAAATAGAGAAACCAGTGGTGGTCAAAGTACAAATTTCGAAAAAAAAATTGAAAATACCAGATCTGTAACGCGCATTTCTTAGCCATCGCGGTAAATCACTATAACCTATGAAAAAAATATATTAGACCCTTTTCGTCGCTATCAGAATTGGCAAAGTTATATAAAATCAGATGGTCCATTCTCGAGTTATTTCAATTTAAGTGAGCAATAAAATCAATAAACGGTTTTTGGGCCATAACTTCAGATTTTGGGGTCATATAGAGAGAACATTTTCCTGGGGGGTAGACCCCCTCCAATTGACCAGGCCGAAACAAACACTACCACGCTCGACGAGAGACACACTAGCACAACTCCGTTTTGGGAAAAGTAGGAGCCCAAACGGCTACCTAGCTCGAATGCCCTTCCAGTTGTCTCGGCCCGCACGACACATAACCCCACTGTCCTCACACCAATAGATCTTTGAACCCACGCAGTCGAGGTTGCCTACTTCCTCGGTATGGTCCCAAATTAGTTCTCTGCATCTCTTTATTAAATAAACTCCTTACTTTTCTTTTTTTACGTACAAATCGTCCCAGCAGTCACAACAACAACAACCGAGGCATAGAAAAGCCCTCAACCGAGGCAAACAAAGCGGCCCACCGAGGAAAGCAAAGCCCTCAAACAAAGCGCCACAAAAACTTCAACCGAGGCACCACAAAGCCCTTAACGGAGACAAGCAAAGCACACAACTGGGGCAACACGACATCTGGCAAAATCCTGCCTGTCCCAAAAAAACCAGGAAAACCATTAGAACTGGGCAGCTCATACAGGCCCACCAACACGGTTTCCGAAAAGGCCGGAGCACCAGCATAGCGTTCTGCGAAATCACCACCGCCATCGCAGACGGGCTAAATTCTCCTAGAACTGTGCTGGTTGCATTAAACCTGTCAAAAGCCTTCGACACAGTTAACCACGCCATCCTACTGAAGGACATCGAAGGTAAAGCGCTCCCGAACACACTCAAGCGCTGGGTAGCAAACTACATGACAGGTCGGCAGGCCTATGTTGAGTTCCGTGAAGCAAAATTAAAGTTCAGAAATTGGAGTCCTCCAAGGTGGAGTCCTCTCCCCACTCCTCTTTAACTTCTATGTAGCTGGAGTGCCAACACCGCTCAACCATCTTCACTAACTGGGCGCAAAGTTAGAGAAAGGAATAGGGCCCTCAAGGCCATAGCTGGAAGCTCCTGGGGAAAGGAGAAGGAGATACTGCTGGTCACTAACAAGGCTATAGGACGTGTTTAGTGCTAGTAAGCGGCACCAGTATGGACTGCAGTCATTAGTGACACACAATGATCAAATCTCCAGTGTGCCCAAAATGCTGCTCTCCGCACCATCACTGGATGTCACACCGTGGCCCAAGTGGACCACCTACACGAGGAAACCCACATGCTTGGTGTCCGCGACCACTGCAACATGCTAGCTGAGCAATTTCTTGCCTTGTCTGCAAACGGAACATCCCAACCATCTGGCCTTTCAAGTCCCACTGCCCCCAAGAACCAGCAGACAGGACCTAAGAATCACCGCAAACAAAATACAAATCACAGAAGCAGAGGCAAACGCCATCTACTAGAGTACCGTGGCCGAAGTCATAAGTTGTCTCCAACCAAATGTTCTACTGGGAGGCAGGCCACCCCTTATTAACGATGCTGAAAAAATCCTGCCCAGAAGCACGCGCACAACACTGGCTCAACTTTGCTCAGGGTACTCTGCGACACTAAAAAGGTACTTGAGCCATTGGTCCTGACCACTAGGCCTACGCTATTTAACACACACTCTCAACCTCTGCACTCGCTCGCTTATCATCCCGACCATTTGGAAAACGGGTAAGATCATCCCAATTCCAAACCCTGGCAAAGAAACTGATCAAGGCTCCTTCCTACCGCCCGATCACCCTACTCTCGCCAGTTATGAAAATCCTGGAGGCTCTTCTTCTTCCTACCCTGATGCATGGCTTTATTGCAGGACACAGCACAGCCTCAGCCTTATGTGAACTATCCACAAAAATAGCTGCAGGGCTAAATAGTAAGAGAAATGAAATGTCCCCACCATTCACACCAAGTACGGTGAAACAAATAGACGAGCTTGTAGAATCGCTTACCACAGCGTACAAAAACTCGTTCGATAGGGCCTACCCCTTTAGGAAAACAAAGTCCACCTTCAAAAAACCCTGGTGGTCTGCAGAGCTTGAAAAGCTCAGGAAAGAATGCAGGCATACTATTAACGTAGCCAAACACAACGACCAAACCACCGATTGGGAGTTGTACAAACAAAAACTAAACACATACAAAAAAGCTATCAGACGGGCCAAACGTACATCTTGGGCCCTTTTCGGTAGCAATATAGAATCAACCTCTGACGCATTTCATCTTAGGAACCAGGGCTGACTCCAGCGAGGAATCTCTAGACCTTCTATTGTGCACTCACTTTCCTGAATGCTCCATAAACCCACTACAATAAGAATATCGTAACAGCCGCCAGAATTAAATGGGTAATCGAGGTATAAAGGGCTGATTCCTGATTTTTCGAAGAGTCATTTTAGAAAACTCCATGACAGATTCTACGTCTTCTAGCCTTAATAGACTCTTCCATGATCGACGTTTGTTCCCTTAATCCACGTAGGAGAATTCTACCGACTCAATAGGCCCTGATATTTGCATCTGTATACTAATATTTCATTTAATTTTTTGTCATCAATTCCTTACCAACGTTTAACAAAAAACCTCCTTTTTCTTGTGTCTCTTATCAATTCTTTTCAAATATACTCTTACCTTTATTTGAAATATTTTCTGCTATGGTTTCAAAATCATTTATATTTATTTTATTACTTTTTTAAACTTTTAATTTCTATTTCTTTATTATGTTAATACTTAATACCAAGAGAATCCAAACCCCGAAACTAACACAAATACAACACAAAATTGATATTCAACATGTATTCGATATCGATATTTCGCTATTGTAAGACTGACCTACATTTGTGTTTCTTTTTCTTGTGTTAACGTCTTTTGTAAAACTACTCTTTACCATACATAACATCTCTCATACTCAACCTAATTTAAATGACAAGGTCGTTTTGAATAACCAAACGACTCCCTTTGAACTCAGTGACTTAACCTGCTTGGGGGTGTTGTTAAATAGATGGCGTGCGGTTTGCCAAATACATTGAAATCCAATTGACCAGTTAAAATAAAAGTTTTCAAAGGTGATTGACTGATCAAATGCTTTGCTAAAATCGTGCATAAACATGACTGTTTTTCAGCTTAATTCGTCCAATTTGAAGTTAACTACGTTGGTCGTGTAACCGGCGCTTCTAAACCCTGTTTGGACATAAGAGAGCAAACTTTGCAACTACAGTTATAATCAGTTCAAAATTTGTTGCACAAAGTTTTGCTATCTCGATATTTTGATATCGTTCTACTTCTTTTTTGAAGTGGTATATAAAGATTCCTTCCGTTCAAAAATTGTGTGAGTTAATTGGAAATTTTAGGGTTCGCATAAAGATTTGCACAATTCTAAGAACACAGCTAACTTGTCTGGACCAAAAAAAGGAAGTTTTTACGAGTTTAAGATTTTCCAACACGGTATCCGTCCTTCTTAGATGGAGGGGAAGCTAAAGTAGTCTTTATACCGAAGGCTGGCAAGCCATCACATGTAAAACCGAATGACTATAGGCCAATCAGCCTATCTTCATTCCTTCTCAAAACCTTAGAGAGACTTATTGACACCTACCTAAGGCAGACAATAAACCCCTCTCGTTTAGTGCACACACAACATGCGTATAGCAAGGTCAGGCCAACGGAAACCGCCCTACACTCCCTAGTCTCAAAGATTGAAACATCTCTTAAAGTGGGAGAGTACTCTCTAGTTGCATTCCTCGACATAGAGGGTGCCTTTAATAACGTCCAACCTAGCGCCATCACCTCTGCCTTGGCAAATGTGGGAGCGGATACGCCTCTGATTGGGTTTATCGACAAATTGCTAACCAGGTTAAGCAGGTTGGTGTACTCGAAGCTTGGAGGCGTTACCGCTTACAGATTTGTTAGTAGAGGTACTCCGCACTATACTGTGGATCGTAACAGTTAACCAACTGCTTCGGTTGATGGAAGAGGAGGGACATATGGTGGTGGCCTACGCGGACGACATTGCAATTTTTAAATGTGGACTATTCCCACAGACGCTTTGTGACCTCATGCAGATCGGACTGACAACACTAGCTCAGTGGACGACATCTTGCGGGAATCCCTTACTGCCAGTAAGGGAACATAATAAACTCCTTACCCAACAATATCTTATAGGATGCCACCATGTTTCACACCCAAATCACTCATGCACTCTAACAAACATGACAGCATGGCCAGCTCCAGATGAGGGAACACTCCCAAGGGCCACTAGGTCCACCCTAGATCAATTACGCTCCGGAAGAAGCAGGTTCCTAAATAGCAATCTGGCCCGTATAAACCCCGAGATAGTTGATGAATGCCCAATCTGTAGACTTAGCCCACACACACCAAACACCTTTTCAACTGCCCCTTAAATCCCACTGAGCTCACACCTATAGATCTGTGGACCCATCCAGTCGAGGCGGCCTCCTTCCTCGGCCTGGACATGGAATAGTCTCAACATCTCTTTTAAATCTTACCCTATATCTTTCCCTTTTCATATCTCCACGTACGTACGGATCAACCCAACTCAGCCGTTACAACAACAACAACCGGGGCAACATAAAACCCTTGACGGGAGGCCACTCCACCAACGAACTTTGAATCAAGCTAACCTGCGAACGCATACAAGCCACTCACAACAATGCACATCCTGAGACTATCAGCCAACTGTGCCGATCTTTCGGCATTTTAAATCGCAGCAACCTGCCCGCCATCTATCGATAACTAACTTAGCAGATGAACTATCACTTCTATACTTCAGTTCTCTATAAATTATCTCAATTTGCCCAAAATTCACCAAATTTCGACAGCTAAATACGATTTGGTATGATATTTCCCCAACTCATTGATCACCAACTCACTTGAGGGTCTCCACCACGTATTCGGGTAATCCCTCTGATTTGGATAGGCACAAATATCGTGTTGTTTGCCGTCCAAATAATATGTTATAGTCCCGCCAAAGATCCGCATCGGCATCCTGATCATAAGTGCGATGTATGGCGCTAAAATTCTTGGGGCAGCTGTTAAAAAAATTGAGCAAATGATGAGTACCCACTTTGGACGCTTCTATGCCCAGTACTCACCGTTCAAAGTCCTCGACAATGTGAAGTGAGGTTATGGGTCGATTGTCAGGCAAAAAGTTCATAATGGAATTGAACACATTGGTACCCGAACCGGCTATAGCTGATGGACTGGCTTTGGCTTCTGTGGCGGGGGAGCCAAGCAGGGCGGCAGCTGAAGGGGAATTATTGCTGGCGGCAACTCCACTCTGTATATGCTTGCCGGCTTTGTTCATGATGACGATGTCAACGGTGATAACAACAAATGCTTCTGAAATTTAACAAAATGAAATGTTAATCAGAAAATGTTTATTTAATAATTCCCCCGCGAATTGAATGTGAATGGGCATTTCCTAAAGAAGCGTGATTCATAATGAAGTATCCAATGTGTTTTGTAGGTCGCTGCGGGTAATAAACAAAAACAACAGAAAATACTTTTTTGTTTATACCCAGAGGGCCACCAGAGTTTCTCTTTGAGCACTTATGTGGTGTGTATGTACGAGGGTAGTTGGTAAATATTGTTGCATTGTTGGCTTGAATAGAATGAAATGAATCTCTATAAAATTTGGAGCTTAAAATGACAATTTGTAGGTGACTCACACACATCATGACTATCTCATCCGTTGCTAATTTGACAAGCATCGACATTTTTAGTCTGTGCGAGATAACAAAAAAAAAATGAATCAACTGATGTCAATGCTTGCCACTTGTATAGGCAAAAGATCATGTTCACTGACCAGCTGCCCATATAGCCAACTGGCTGTCCAGGAGAAAGCAAAACAACTTTTTGATACTTCGTTGAAACCAAACCATACCGTCGAGTGCAGCTTAATGGGAGGTGGGTTGGAGAAGTTTTAGGTAACAATTGCCACCCCCAATTTTTGTTAATTTCGATACAAAAGGTTTTCTTCCGCAGGGGCCTAAACATTTGATGGTCGCACTATTCTAATAACGTGAGCTACATTCAGCTGCTCAAACAATTCTCTCACTGAAAAGGAGTCTTAGAACCAGAGATCCTATAAATGATCGCATGTATAAAAAATAGAGGGAAAATAACTTCGGCTCGTCCGAAGTTTATATGACCTTGGAGCATTATATTTACCTGCCAGTTTGTTATATGGCAGCTATACGATATATTCATCCGATTTTGATCAAACTCTTTAAAATTGTGTTGAAACACACAATATTCATAACTGGAAAGTATAAGGACGCTACCATTGAAAACAAAAAAGTTTTCCTTTCTAGAACTACTTTTTCGACCGATCGTTCCTATGTCAGCTTTATGCTACATTCATTAGATTTGTATTAAACTTGTCAGAATTATGTGGTAGCATATAACAACAAGTTTTGAAGCGATTGCATTGAAAAGAAAAAAGTTTTTCCTACTAAGACTTTTTTTGACCTATCTTTTGTATGACAGCTATACTACATATATAGTTATCCAATTTTCATAAATCTTGGTGGAATTATGTGAAAGCATATAAAATACGAGGTTTAGAGACGCTACCATTAAAAACAAAAAAGTTTTTCTCACTAAAACTACTTTTTCGACCGATCGTTCCTATGGCAGCTATATGAAATATTCATCTGAACCGGCAGGTTCCGACAATTGTACAGCGTATTTGTACCAAAAGACTTCATGCAAAGTTCGGTTAAGATACCTTTAAAACTGACGGAAGAGATCCTATAATTTATCATTGTTGCCGTTTTGCTTTGTCGGAACTATACCGTTTTGAAAATTTCGATCGAAATTGTGTCGTTTTTTTTCTTCGGAATTATGTTCCCCAAATCCCCCACTGATTTTTGACAGCTCAGCTGTTTTAATGTCACCTGTTACTGACAAACATGTTCAGTTTAGTCTATAGTTGAAGAATAAATCGACTTAAAAACGAACAATTCTTGCAGATTATTGCAATTTATTATCAAAATCAAGGCTGCAAACCTCTAAAATTTTGCAGAAGGTTCGAACCCGTGTCCGGGGGTTCGAACCCGTTGTAAAGTCTAAGGTTCGGTTCGCGGACCGGTTCTCGGAAACCCTGAACCCAAGGTTTTGGTTCGAACCTCGGTTCGCTTGAATATAAAAGAACAGTTTCTATTTAAAAATACTTATTTCTTTTAGTAATGTTCTATACCTTAATAATGTAATTTAAGTTGTCAAATTCAGTCGCTGACATTTACAACATTTGAAAACTGCTTAGTTTAAGCTATAAAGCATTATATCTTCTAGGAGCTGTTCATCTATACTGGCTCTCAGATTATTAAGATCAAATTTAAGTGTTGAAAAGGCCCGTTCAACTGATACCTGAGTTGCTGTAACAGCAAGTAAAGTCAGGACAATATTTTTAAATTCCTGGCTATTTTCACCTTTCCAAATTTTGAAAACATTTGTCGATGTTGAAACATTGACGATGTCGTTCTATTGGACAAACTTCGATGGCATCTATAACATCATTTACAGAGTATATATTTAATATTTATTCTCTTCTTCGCAGTCCAACGTTGAGTCATTTAAAGTTGCATTTTAAAAACTCTTATTGGGAATTCGTTTTTGGAGCTTCAGCATGTATGTAACATTAAATGGTGGAAGTCCTACTAATTTCAAACTTAACTTTCTTCAAAAAATCGTTAACTAAATTTAGAGTGCGTGCAGCACACTAAATTGTAATTATAGAATTCTCCAGGTATTATATTTGGAGAAACCTTCATCATCATTACATACATCATAGTTGCATTTTATGAATTTTCTAATCACATTCGAGTCTTTAAATGATCATAAATGCGCCCGTTTTCTGATCATAAATGATACTTTTGTCGGGAGAAAATGAGCAGTGATTTAAGCCGATTCATTTTCGAGTCATTCTGGAGTTTTTTCGAGTCGTTTTTTAATGAGTCACTAATTGAACAAATGCATGAGTCATTTCCGAGCTTTTCTTTAATCGCACATGAAACTAATCTCTTTTTAATCATCAAAAGAGCTCCAATAAGACTCGTCAAGGGGATTCTTGATAAAATGATCTTCCAAGTCTGCTCTACAGTTATCATTTAAAAGTTCTCCTGCTCGAATTTGCTGCTCGATTTCGCCATATTCGCTCCTTTAATGACGGTGATAGTATAAATCTTACCTAGAGAAAAGTCGAAGGATTAGAGAACGTCTTAAATTTTTCAAGTCAGATTCCTTATTTTCTATATTTTCATGTATGCAATGGAAAACCACATAATTTGGTGAACCGAACCTAATTTTTCGAAAAAGTGGTCCGGTTCGGGTTCAGGTTCGAGGAGACAAAAATATTAGGGGTTCGGTTCATGGTCCGGTTCGATGGACCCAAAAAACCCGAACCGAACCGGTTCTAAGGGGTTCGGTTCAGGACCGGTTTGCAGCCTTGATCAAAATTCATGCTTAAGTTAAGGAAGTGCATCGTGTTCTTCTATTTTAAGGTCAGTTTGGGCGACCTCCTTCGGAATCTAGAAGAGACAGAGGAAAATATTGCAGCGGAACCGTGAATTATCGATTCGGCGCCGTTTGCAGCAATTGTACCTCTGTTACACATACATGTGTACTGCTGCTTACCCAATTTGTTTGGACTTAAGTTTTAAAATTTCTGTTAGTTTTACCGGTCCATACCGGTACGTACCGGTACGATACCGAAATAAAAAGGTACCGGAACCAGCACCGAATATCGAAACAATATCAGAACCAAAACAGAACCTTTTACCGAAACGTTAGTTTCGGAACGTACCGGAACGAGCTGACTATGGAA
>JAEIFU010001300.1:0-73912 GCA_018904235.1 Lordiphosa stackelbergi
CGCCTCTTGGGCCTCAAAAGAAAACTAAAAAAAAAAAAGAAATGTTACATTTAATTTATTTAAACCAATTTATTTGCCCAACAGCCATAACAATTTAAAGTTAACTCAAAGTGTTTGCAATTGTTAAGTATGTGAGTGGAAAACCAGCAATAAAAACAGTTTCATTTTCTCAGGTGCGAAGCGGCTTTGCTTTTCTAATTCAATTTTAGTTTAGAATAGTTATATTTTTTTGGTGTTTGTTTAAACCTAATTGGAGTTTTAAAAGAAAAACTTGCAATTGAAAAATGCAAATCAGTTAAAACAGGTTTCCCTCTCTCTCTCTCTGTCTCTTTGGCCATTTCTCTTGGCTCAGGCATTTTGTTGTTGCCAAGCCATCGCAGTGGTCAATGCACGGCGGCCTTAATTGTATCTAAAAGTAAAGTGAAGTAAAAGATAAAACACAGGTAAAACTAAACGTTCTAATTTGCTTTGTTGCCTTTAAGGGGCTGACTTTAAGCTGTTTGTTGTTGTTGCCTGTTGCCATGATTCACGCCTTGCATATGTATGCTAGTTGCGCCAGTGTGTGTGTTTGTGTGTGTGACTGTGTTTGGCCACTTGTGGAATGTATGTTTGTGTTTTTGTTTCAAATGTCAAATGGTTGACAGTTTTTTGGGCGCGATTTCAAATGGAGCCTGGGTTTATAAGAATTTTAGAAAATAGAATAAGAAACTGGCTCTATAACGGGAAGAGATAAAGTGTGATTGTATTGGTGGGAATACACTGCGAAAAAAAAAAGGGAACATTTTTATTATCATTTTTAATCAATTTTACATTTCAAACGGAAGAAATTAAGTTCGTAGGCTCATAATACAAATATATTTAAGTATATATGTATATTTTGTTTATGTTTGGACAGCGCAAACATGCAGCTGAAAGATGAACTGACAGCAGAATTTAAGGCATTGATCTGGACAAATAACCACGGGATTGATCTTTAAAATCTCGTAAGCTCATTTCAGATTAAATGGATAATGTTTGTTTATTTCGTCTTTCTGTTGTACTCTATTATCATTTTTTTTTTTTTTAAATTTATATTGTGGCTAATCAATAAGTGAGAATATATTTTGTGTAATTGGGATTAAATATATAAAATTTGATATATTTTTATATTTATTTTTTGTTTTTATTATATTTTAATATTTAATTGGTTGATTTTGATTTTTATTGAATTTTAATTATTTTTTATTTATATTTTTTTGTTTTAATACAGTCCTTAAAGGGTGCCATCTTAAATTTAAAACTTTGCCGTAAACGAAAGTATGTCTAAAAATTTTCAAAAACACACATAAAACTCCGATTAAAATGCATGAGGAAAAAATCTTTAATTTGAATCGAAAGTATGGTCCATATAATTTAATGTTTGAAGATTATTTCATGCAAATGTTGACCTGACTGCGCCTCAAATGGTCCATCTGCTTAGTCCAATTTTGGGATAGTCTTTCCAACATTTCGGCCGTGCTTCAATGTTGTCTTCCAATGCGTCAATTGAAGCGGTCTTGTCTGTATAGACATGAGCTTTAACATAGCCCCACAAAAAATTGTCTAAAGGCGTTAAATCGCACGATCTACGAAGCCAATTGACCGGTCCCGAACGTGAAATAAAATGTTCACCGAACTCGCCTTTCAATTAGTCCATTGTTGCGCGTGCTGTGTGGCATGTGGCACCGTCTTGTTGAAACCACATGTCGTGCAAGTCAAGCTCTTGCATTTTGGGCAAAAAGTTGGACATCATCTCAGGTAGCGCTCACCATTGACAGTTACGTTACGGATTTTGAAGAAGTACGGTCCAATGATGCCACAAGCCCAAAAACCGCACCAAACTGTGACTTTTCCTGGATGCATTGGCAGCTCTTGCAATGCTTCTGGGTGATATTCACTCCAAAATCGACAATTGTGCTTATTTACGTACCCATTGAGCCAAAAATGAGCTCCGTCGCTGAAACACAATTTTTAGGTAAAAAGTGAATCTTCGGCAAAGTTTCCAAAGGCCCAATCACCAAAAAATTTATGTTGCGGTAGGTCGTTCGGCTTTGGCACCAGCTGTATTTTGAAAGGCTTCACCCTAAATCCTTCCGCAAAATTTTCCACGTTGTTGATTAACAGACGCCCAATTGCCGCGAGCGGCGACGAATCGATAATTGATGGTCATCATTAAGACTGGCCGATCACAGTGCTATTTTCTTCACTTCGCACCCAAGCGTGTTTGTGGTTTAATGTCCAACAATGTAAAATTTGGTGCGAAATTTAGTCACTGCCGATAGCCGCTTCAGTGGGTCGATTAAACTGACCATAAAATAGAACAAGCGCGCGATGAACATTCTTTAACAGAGCACGCATTTTGATAATAAAATTCCGCCAATTTTAACTTTTTTTTAGTCGATTCATGGTAAAATATAAAAAAAAAAGTATAAATAATTATAAATTTAATTTATTTTTTCAAGACAAAACGATTCTGAACCGCTGTGCGACGTCAATCTGCTAGCCTTGCACTGCGAAGGGAAATTCCTAAATCCAACACCGTAGGAGATCATAATTTCGACAAGAATTTGGTTCATAGAAGGCTTTGGCTAGCAATCAGTCAGAAAATAACAACCACCCGTAGACTCGATGAAAAGGGCATCGATATAACATTTTATCTCTGTCTTATCTAAACGTTCTCCTTGTTAAAATAACTAGAATATATCTTTGAGCATTTCTTTCCATGACACACTTTGCTGGGCAGAATCTACCAAAAGTGTCTTTTGCGTATGGATATGTGTAAACTGTACAGTAAATTGCAAGTGTGTATGCCTGCTATTTTGTACCTCTTACGGTTTTACGCTTTGCCTGCAATTATCTTTCTAATGCAACGAAAAACTCTTAGCGCAACAACAACAAAAAACGAGTAAGAAATTTGGTCAAGCCCGATTATAATATAATCAATTTAAGTTAGAAGCCACATAAAGTGGCAACAAAGTCATGTGCAAATCACTTTTTTCTTCGTTGCCACATACACAAAATTCTGACTCACATTTATTCAATAAACAAAACGCAACGTTGAATATATTCAGGTCAAACGCATCGAGCGGTTGTGTTAGAGTTTTTGAACGAACGTTTATGTGTTCGATAGAACAAAACTCAACCGAACTCTCTCTATTCATACGCGGTGACTCGCTCAACTTAATCAATCGTCGAGCCACAAGGCCTATACTCAGATAAGATAAATTTTTAGTTTGGTATGATATTTCACATGAACTTGTGGTGTACTGCGGTTTGTATTCTGTGGTCTTTGGACGTCTAACGTATGATTGAGATCCCTTCACCAAACATAATTACTTTGGACTCATCTGACCAGAATATTCCTGCATAGTTGGGAGGTCCAATTTGCATGATCCCCTGGTAAACTTCTTGCGCTTAGTAAAGTGTGTCGCGTTTAAAGTGGTACCTTTCTTGGGCTGCAGGCTTTTGGGTTATGTTGCCTAAGATATGTGCGAACTGTTTGGTCCATCGCATTTATTTTAAGCTCTTTTTAAGCTGGGCAGCAGGCTTGAAGGGATCCTCGTTGCTCTGACGAATCAGTTTTTTGATTTAAAGAGGGGTCATAGATCGTTTTCGTCCGCGTGTTTCGATCTTATCTTCATAATTTAAGGCGTTTTTAATCATTTTATTAAAGCAA
Organism: Lordiphosa stackelbergi; assembly: GCA_018904235.1. Lineage (NCBI taxonomy): Eukaryota > Metazoa > Arthropoda > Insecta > Diptera > Drosophilidae > Lordiphosa > Lordiphosa stackelbergi. The sequence continues at coordinate 3,695 of JAEIFU010001300.1, forward strand.
CCTACCAATTGACCAACTTCTGCAGTTTTTTCCATCTATTTTAATGATTACTAATAACTTTTATAATAGAAACAATGAAATCTTAGTCAAAGCTAATAAACACGTGCTTTCTATAAAGGCAATTCCGCAAATATACGGGGTTCACTAAAAAAAGGCTAATAGTTCCCATATTTTTTCGGCATTTTGGGGATTTTTTCTCAAAATCACCAATCAAAAAATATATACGGGGGTGTCACAGATAATCTCTAGAGTTCTGTTTGCAAGGCACTCTTGTTTAATGTCGGTAACAGAAAAAAATTCAAAAATCAATAAAATCATAACATTAAAAAAATAATTTTTATAAGAGTAAGAGTTTTGTCATAAAATAATAAAGATGCTCTTCTCTTTAGTCACTTATGAGTTTGACAAGGCTATTAAATACCTCTTAATAATTTCAAAATATTCCGAAGAAATATCAAATCAAGAAATAGAAACAAAATTTTCTAAAAAAAATCAAAAAATTTTTAAACCACAAAGAATTTTGCAAAGAGATAAACTCTCAATCTCTGAGAGGCATTATATATGTGACCGAAAGGTAGCTGTAAAGCTAAAACATATAAAATTAATTATTGCTTTTCAATTTACTTATTTTTATCTTTCTTTTTTTCAGTTTTGTGTTATCATTAGTTGTGTTTATATATTTCCTGTGGCATTAAGTGCATGTTTTAGCCTTAATTTACAAAAAAAAAAATCTACAAATAGTTTGTTTTAAATAAGAAATAAAAAACCCCCCAAATGCAGAAAATGCCTTCGCAAATTTTAAATGATGGCCACAGCAGCGGAACCGGTCAGGTGAACAGTGCCACTTTGCTGACCAACTCGCCCAACAGCATTACGGTGAAGACGGCCTATAATGGCCAAATAATTATTACCACCATCAATAAGAATATTACCTATGAAGAGCTTTGCTATGAGATACGTAATATATGTCGATTTCCGCTGGATCAGCCCTTTACTATCAAATGGGTGGATGAGGAGAATGATCCTTGCACCATATCAACGAACATGGAATTGGACGAAGCCATCAGATTGTATGAAATGAATTATGATTCTCAGTTGGTCATACATGGTGAGTCAACTGGAATTTTTTTTTAATATTTGCATTCAGACACAAGAGATAAGAATAAGAATGGGTGGGGTTTGTGGTGATATCTTTGGTTATAAGTTATAAGTATTAAGAAAATATTTAATCAAGCGAATGAACTCTTTTTTGGGTTATAAACCACACAAAACTTATTTTTAAGCACAAAATGTTTAAATAAGATTTCTTAAATTCAAAAATATTTTACACTCTCTTAATGAAAAGGACAATGTTCTGACTTTGTCATTCACTTATTGCCTCGTTCCTGTAAACCTCACATACTTTTGTTCAAGCTGGAGTATGGTTCTTTTCTAAAATGCCCAAAATGTTGCTTTAATAGTTAGCCTTAACTATATAGGGCCGATCTCTCTTCTCCCAGATAGCTCCTATTTTTTAGATAAACCTTAAATTTACTCTGTTATTTGTCAGATAGAAATCGGTCCAAAATATCTTTCCCCAACATATTTTTCAACTCATTTGATTCCGCCTTAAAGCCAAACATTTAAGCCTGGTTAAACATGAAAGCTCCTGGTTCGTTACTTTATTAGCTCAGTAAACTTCCCATTCCATTCGCCTTCGACTTGCCCCCGGCACCCATGGTTAATATCATAAAATATTAATTAACTCCTGCTGCCAGCTTCCACATGTCTTGTGTGGTTTTTGTTTCTTACTCTTAACTGTTTGTTGATTTTCTTTTTTGGCTGCCGTTGCTGATGCCGGCCTCGTTTATAATTCATTGTAATTAAATTGTTTGAAATTTAATATTTTCTCTACGGTATCCCGAAAGTATGCTTCAACTTCTCCCGCACACACACACACGCCTCGAGTGTGCGGCATCGGCTTAGTTAACTGTCTGTGCTTAATTATGCTTGCCGCAAAAAAAAACTTTTACTGGCCCTGCTTCAACGTCGTGTGAACGAGACACACACACACCAAAATTGTTTGCCTAATGACAAAAAAAAACAAAAACAAAATGTTTCGACAACCCAAAATAAATTACAAAAAAATTGGTACAACAAAAAATATAGAACAAAGAATATAGAAATACTCTTAGAATAAGGCAAAGAAGGTATAGAAAGTAGAAATTAAATTTTTCTAATTTTCAAAAATAATGGAAAAAGGCTTAAATCGTCTGAAATATAAATTTAACTTTTACTAGGGAGAAATAAAATAGTTTAAGCTGATTTAAGGGTTCAAATTGTTTAAGTTAGTAAAATAATGATACTGATATATGACGGTTTAAAAAACTGAAAAGTTTAATCGCAAAAAATATATGGAAATGTTTGCTCTAGATTGTATGCAAAAGGCTTAAAACAGGAAGAAACGTTCGACTTTTAAGATCGATAAGTCTGCCAGGCTTCGGAGAGTGAAAAAACATCTAGAAGTTTGGACGTATAAAAAGACACATCGCTCACTTACTTCAAAACTGTCACAGCTCAAAATAAACCATTTTGTGAAAATCTTGTTTAAAAATCTCAATGGATTATTTCTTTAGTTTCAAGTCAATCTCGAAAAATATTTTGTATTTAGAACGTTAAGTAATGAAATGCGATATGATGTTTTAACAAAAAGCCGAAGGATCTTCGCAAAATATCGTCTGCGGGATAACTGAGATATGACGCTCTTCTTGAAACATCAAAATGAACCTGTATAATGATATATCGACAAATTCTTATCCTACTCGAAGATTATAGAATGTTCCCACTTTCACTTTCGCAAATGTTTTGCAATTTCAAACCAGCTTTTCGACCAAATCGCAAAAATTTTGCGAAAGTAAAAAAAACACTGGCTATATATGAAAATTTTTCACAAAATAGAACATTATATACCGAATATTTCTGGCCAATCGTGTTTTTGAGTTCTGACATTCTTGAAGTAAGTGAGCTATAAATCAAAAAGTCTTATAAAAGCTCAGATTGCACTATGATCTGGTAGAGAATAAAGGCATAAGTTGCATCTCTGATTAACAAATCAAACTTTGGTCTTATTTTTCAATTCCTTTTTATTTCTCTTCGTATCAGTAGAGCTTGTAAGATCCCATCACATTCATACAGTTGAGAGTAACAAGCAAAATAGTTTTTTTCTTATAATAGTGGTTTCTTTTGGTTTATTATCTTAGCTGGCTCTCGCCAGGTACCGATTCAGATCCCAGGGCCACAAATATGACGAGTCGATAACATCTCATTCACCTTTAAAAGACTATGGAGTTTCACCATAAACATTAAAACATCAAGGACAGCAAATCGTTTTCCCCGCTGATTTGATGAATGGAATCTTTTTAATGAATTAAAATGATACGAAAATGACCAAAATCTATAAAGAGAAGGTTGAGTTCCGTGAACGAGAGCGAGCCTTGAACCAACTTAACTCGAATCAGTTTAAAAAAATTGTCCATCACGTCCAGATTTTTTTTCATTTGAGATTAACGTAGCTTAAAATCCCTATGTGGGTGTGTTCTAGAAATCTCTAGAGATTTGGTAAAATCGATTGCATTTTGTAATTAACACTGCTTGCCTTCAAACGTGAAGTGCCAAAAATATGCCCGTCTACTAGATTAGATGACACAAGTTGAGCCATTTGAAACCGTCTACTCAAGGCCAAGTATATTAAATGCGACTTATGATCTAGTATCCGACCTTATTCTCAACAATTCCCATATAAAGTATTCCTAGTTCCAAATCAATTCGTTTGTACGAAAATCTCTAGAGATTTCTGGACCCGATTTTGAATCATATTAGGGTCGTTTTGTGAAGGACCAATACTTGTGTTTTGACTCTCCTTGATAATATCGTTTAGAACTATTTGTTAGCTTTGAAATACCTTCTGCCAAACAACTCTAACAACTGCCCATAAGTATGCATTGGATGTTATTGAAAATTTTCATTAGAATTCAATGAAAATACTAGCTCACTCTTCAATATACTGAAAATAGTCTAGTTTTGTTGCCTTGGGTAATGTTCTTAATTATACTCTGTACCAAGGTAGGGTTGTAGATATTTCTCAAAATATCAATATCGATAATATAAAAATCCAAATTTTCAATATCGATATTTCATATATCGCTTCCAAAAACATCGATATATCGATATTATCGTTATTTTCTAAATCTTAAGAAACTGAAAAGCTTTTAAGGAACTTCTTAATCATAAAACTGCAAGTGACGATTTCTAGAGACCGTTATATCTAATCTTTTCAACAGTTTCCAATAGTTCAAACTACACTGTCAATTTTTTCACAGTACATTAATAGTGAGAGTTTCTTTTTCTTAAACCTTAAAAGCGTAGGAACACCATTTCGTATAAGTAAGGCTTCTGTTAAAATTGTTCTAATTTCAAAGCAGTCCAAACGTTTTTTTTTCATGTGAGGTATTGTGACGAACTAAATTTGTATCTTATCTGAGTGTAGGCTTTAAAGACTCTAATTGCTTAGAAAAAATATGAAGTGAAGAATTTAAGAGAACCCGTTGCCTAATTTCTTCAATCATTCTGCTGCGGGTGTCTGTAAATCAGCGATTGTTACCTGATGCCCCCAGGAGCTGAAGAAATTTTGATATTTACACATAAACAAGTTGATCGCTTGTTGAAGCTGAGGCCAAGAGAGAGTAAAGAAATGCACTTTTAGACAGCATGAAGAGTTCATCCGCACTAGCTCTCCAGTAACCTATTAAGTATATGACGATATCTTCAATACATTTTAACACTGACTCCTAATATTGCAGCGTACTGATGCTTTTCTGATATATCGTTTATAAAAATATCGATAATCGTCAATATCGGTATACAAAATATCATATCGGAAAAACCCTTATCGTCCAACAAAAATATCGATATATCGATAAAATATTGACAACCCTATACCAAGGATACACAGAGTATATTAAGTTTGTGCAAAAAGTATGTTAATGGTATAAGGAATCATTTCCTACCCTATAAAGTATATATATTCTTGATCAGCGACACCGGCCGACTCGATATAGCCTTCTCCGTGTGTCCGTAAGAGAGATGGTAATAAATAGATGTTTGTAATTTGTAAAAAACGTTATATCTACCTCAGTTTTGTAGCTAGACGGTTGGTACCTTCTAGACTTGTTAAGTAATCAAGATATTTGATCGATTTTGCCGGAAAAAATGATAAGGATCGGATGAACTACACTTAAGTTATGACCAACTGAAAGCGGTGCTGCCTAGTGGTCGCATTAGTGGTGCCATTTATTGGTTTTTGACAACTAGTAGTGGCGCCATCTATGATGAAAGGTACTCAAGCTATGACCAAAAGCTGATACTAGGTAAAGAATATATTACTTTCGACATTCTTATTTGTTTTTTAAAAAGCTTCTTAAATAACTAAAACTATGCTTGTATTCCCTGCTTAATTGTCTAAAAATTCTGAACACCTTATTCTTATTGATGAGATTCTTAATCTAAGAAATGTACTTAAATTTTTTTTATAGCCAAATGTAGTGCAGCATATTTTCCAAGATCTGTGAACCAGTCAAATGTTCCAGAATTGTAAAAAAAGGTTTTGGGTTCGTAATATGAATAAATACTTTTTAAATTACATCTCAGAGAATCCTTAAGCTATGAACTATAAATTACTCAATTTTAAAAAAATTCAATTCTTTCCCGCTCTGTACCAAAATTATAGAGATTTTGATTACAGATTTTTTTTTTTTATGTAAATAAGTAAAAAATTTTTAACTCCCAGCAACCTCCCATTTAAATTAAAAATTTTTTTTTTCCCATTTGTTTGTACTTTATGTATATTTTGATAAATGTTTCCAACTATTTATGCTACCCATTAGGAGAGTGTATAAAAAAAACTGTGCTCAGATATGATAGCCAACGAACCAACACTAAACAAAGTTGAGTTTCCTTTTTATCCACTCCCCATTATTCGCCTGCTCCAACCGTAAGGATTGTTTTGAAACAGGTTTCCGGGGTTTTTGTGGTTGAGACCCCAAAAAGTATGCACTACTTTTTGTTGCTGTTTTGTGGCCACGTGTGAAAAAATGCGGCTTAAAATGTATTAAAAGCATTTTGCGTGTGGTTGTGTGTGCGTGTGCGCGTGTGTGTGTTTGTCAAGGTATTATGTTACCGCACACACACACACGCACACCGAGCCAGCGAGGAGTCCTGCCTTAAAAGCCTTGCACAACAACGGTTGATGTTTGTTTGTATGGTTATTGTTGTTTTTCTTGTTGTTGCCGGGTTGATTAGTAAATGGTGGCCGTGTGAAGCATTTTTATAAGCCGTTGTTTTGCCTGTGCTCTCAGCTCTACCTTCCGGCTTCATCTCCGGCCCACCGCCTGCACCCCTAACGCCTCCCCCCTGCAATATGGCAACGCTGTGTTTCACTCTTTCAGCCAGGACCAAAACTTTTGCTGCACATAAGGTCGATATACACAAGATGCCTTCACACTCGAGCGAGATGGCCATATACGAAAATTGGGAGAGCAAATTTCCCGCCTTCAACCCAAAAAAAAAACAGCTGTTGGCATTGCCAACTCCAATTGGTAGTTTCTAACTGGCAAGGATGTATGGCCGGCCTGCGGCTTTTTCGTAATGTCTGCATCACCTGACATTGAACAGGACTCACTCTCTTTCAGGCGCTCTCTCTCGTTGAAGAAAATATCCCTAGCATAGTTTGCTGCGTCGGCATTCACTCGCGTCGTGGCTGCTCGCCTGTCAGGAAGTGCCGTGCGGATAACAAAATTTATTCTCAAATATATATACAATTTCCAGGCTCAAGCTCGCGTCGCATACACACACACACACATACACATATAGAAATATATATATATTTGATTATATATATATAACGAAATTTTTGCGGTGTGTTTTCGCGTGAATCAATCGAAAAAAGTGAACAAAACTCTGCAACTTATTGTAAATTTAAATAAAAATTTCATTTCAAAGAATGTAAAACAAAGGAAACCAACCAGAAAAACAGAAAATCAATTGCCTCCCGGGCAACAGAACATTTTTGGAAGCATTTTCTCTGATTAGTTGCCGTAAACTTTTGTGTAACGAGGCGAATGTGAAAAAGGGCTCTGGGCAAATGATTTAGGGGCAACGTTTACAAGTTGAAGCAAGCAAATTGTGGAAACTGGTTTTCTTTTTCGGGCTGTTACACTAAAAACTCTCTAAAGTTTGTATACCAAGGGCATTGATTCTGTCAAAATGTGTCTTAAGTTCAAAAAAAGGTGTTATTTTGAGCTTAAATTTATACTATTCTTTATGGCCCTGTTAAAAGATGGGAACCTTAGAAAAATGTTGAGAAAAAACAGTCTAGCTTTAGACGGGATTAAATATGTTGGTTTTTAACTTAATTTGAAAGTCGCTTTAACCCCAGCATTGTATCATAATTTTTTATGGAAATTAGAGTTACATCTATTTCTACAACCCCACTTTGAAGAATGGTTGTGTATAGCCCTGATCCTTCAAGCGGAATAAAATCCATAACATCTATACCAGAAACTGTAGTAAACTGTTGAAAATAGGCATAGTTTATTATCCTCTGTACCAAAATTTAAAAAAAGTCAGTTGAAAGCATCTCCGACCCTATAAAGCTGAGCTGTAAACTTGAATTACCATTACGATTACCATTACCATATTTCAGATAATTTAAAACAATTCCTTATTACCATTCATTAATAATCTTTATTCCGATCAATTACTTTTGCAATTACTTCGATAATTGTACACATAAAGTGTGAATTTGAAGTAATTAAGCTTGAAATGGAAAGTAATGATTACATTACAGCTCTGCTATAAAGAATATATAATGTCCGTGGTTTTGCATGTTTATCCGTTTGTTTAAACAAACAGATCTCCAAACTGCTGGGAGATTCCAAACTCCAATAAGAGAACCCTTCTTATGAATATTTTTTAAATACCTATTAAAATAAAATTTGTGAGTTTGGCTCCGAACAAGAAGTTGCGATTGATTAGTAAACAACTTATGCATTAAACATCAAAAAAGGCTGGTTGCCTATACGGTACCGTTTCATCATTCTCCCGAATCTTAACTAGGCTTTCCGCTGGAGAAATCAAAGCGTCAACTGTATTAAAATAAAATCTTTCGAAGTTCTCAGATACTGAAGAACCTTAACACGATTCTTAAATCTTAATAGATATGTATGGGTGATTACAAATTCATCAGGCAACAGAATCAGGCCTGCACGAAATGGGCTTAAAATTGTATACTTGCTCTGAAAAATTCGCAGAATTGTTTGGGATAGTTTATTTCAAAAGTTATGTAGTAGTACTTTCCGATAATGTCAAAGAAAGTGAAAACAAAGAATGGATTCCCAACAAAAACCCTTTAAGATGACTCAAAATAGGCGTTTTAAGACACTTTTAGCTCAAATACCAAAAACTTTACTTACCAAAAACTTAAACGAAAATCATCTAGAATCACCTACAACCCCTCCTGTGTTTCTGAACGGGGAAACCACAAAAGAATGCAACATATTTTTAACTTGGCTATTTTTTATTCGATCGTTATAAAAATTCAAAGGATTATAGATAAAGATGAATAAAAATGATAAATTTTAAATTTAATATCGATATCTTGAAACTTTAATCGAGATGTTCAAAAAATCTAAAAATTGGGGCCAAAAAATATTTGTTTGAACGCCTATTTCATTTCATTTTGTGTCATTCTGTAGAACTGAACATTTTATGATAGACAAATTAAACATTAAGGGCCAATTTCACATCTTCTACATAGAGCTATTTGTCACATATACTAACAAAAACCAGAGCAAAATGTAAGCTTATCTGACACATAGTAGCCTATCTGTATGAATAGAAATCGGCCCTAAATTCATTTAGTAGCGAAGCGCGCGGGTCTACTAGTAAAGTATATATATAATCTCGATCAGCGTTAACAGACAACTCTATGTAGCTATGTCCGTCTGTTCCCGTGTGTATCCGATTGTTCGTTTGAACAAAAAGATCTCCAAACAGCTAGAGATACTGAACTCGAATGAGAGGTTGGGAGGGACCATTAACTGAAACACAAAATTTTTAAATATTAAAAAAAAAGTAGAGTATTCAAACGATTGAAAAATCTCTATAAATATGTATGGTTGATCACAAAGTCATCAGGCAACAGAATCACACACTCTGAGTTTTATAGTGAAAGAATCAGGCCTGAAGAAATGCTTAGAACTGGCCGTTAATTTGGAATAACAATAATACAAGTAACATGTTCTAGCCAGCGCAACATCTGTTGCTTTATGCGCTTGACTAGACTAAAGTCCCCATAGAGCTCATACAGTTCGTCATTCTTTCGGATGCGAAAATCCTCGCCAACTTTCAAAGGTTCATAAATCCTGCGAAGAATCTTTTGCTCGAAATCGCCAATCGCCGCCTCATCCGCTGATGATATTGCCCATGCTTCTGCGCCGTATTGCAGGACTGGGATGATAAGCGACTTGTATAGCGCTATTTTTGTTCTTCGCTTGAGGTCTCTGCTCTTGAACTCCCTACTGAGCCCGTAGTAGCATCGGTTTGCGAGCGTGATTCTCGGTTATCATCGTTCCGAGGAGACAAAGTCCTCTACAACTTTAAAGTTTATTCCCATTGCAACAGATTGCCCAAGACGCGTGTACTTCTGTTTCGAGGACACTAGGTACTTTGTCTTGTCCTCGTTCACCGCTAAGTCCATCAGTTCCGACTGCCTCTCAATCTCTGAAAACGCCATGCTTACCGCCCGTTCAATTTTGCCGATAATGTCAATATCATCGGCATATGCGAGTAGCCTTACATCTTTATTAAAGACGGTGCCCGATCTGTTGGCAATTGGGCACTGGCGCAGTATATACTTCATCAGCAGATTTAAGAAGTCACACGATAAGGTATCACCGTGCCTAAAACCTCTTTCGGTATCAGAAAGCTCGGGGAGGTTCGTTCCTATTTTGACGGAGCTTTAAATGCTTCTCAACGTCATCATGCAAAGTCGAAAGTACTTTGCTGGTATACCAAAGGTAGACAGGGCTTCAAAAAAGCCTTGACCTTATCGGTGTGTCGAAGGCGGCTTTGTAATCGCATGTCCGATGTTTCTCTCATAGGTCTTCTCCAGGATTTTACTTAACGTGAATATGTGGTCTGTAGTGGATTTACCAGGTCTAAAGCCACACTGGTAAGATCCAATCAGTGTGCTTATAAGCGGGTTGAGACGTTCACAAATAGTTCGCAACAGAAATTTATATGCAATGGGAAGGAGACTGATCCCGCGGTAGTTGGCGCAAAACAGTTTGGGCTAACTTGTTAGGTTAGAATATTTTACAATAGAAAGCTTATTCTGCTGTTTCGTAGACAATTAAAAAAGCTAATCACACAGCCTGAGTATTCTTATGGTCAATGTTTGGTTAACCATTCTTGGGTTTGAGGTGGCCAGATAGATATTTATACTGATCATTCTATATGATATGTGATTTTGCACCTTGATCTGTGGCTGGGAATTTTCTTATGTTTCTTTGCTTATACTTAGAACATTTCTATTAAGATTCTAAAGCAATTTAAGTGATTTATTGATTTCTAAACCGTATTAAGAAAACGGTTTGATTATCTTTAAAAAACTATATTTGAATCCAAAGTGGTGGCTAATAATCTCTGTAAAACATTAAACCGAAGTAGTTATTATTACCGCGTGCATTGCATTCAGGATAACTTAAGTACAAGGTAGCGCAACCGGAAGAAGCGCAAAGCTTGGACAGCTTTCGATAGAAGTTTCACACTACATCAGAAGATCGATGGCAACCATGTCGATACACCAGATTACTATTTTGAGTTATCGAACCAACGCCTACTGAGAATATTTAAACAGTGCGCTACCTTGAAGTTATTGTATCACGCATTGCAACCCTGTTTCGATTGAAGGAAAGAGGTGAAAATGTATATGTTAGCTGGGGTTGACATGTATTTTCCCGTTTACTGGTAAATTTAATTCGAAAGCTTTAAATTCTAGACGCTTCCTTTTAAGCCTAAAATTAACTTCCGTGAGCCGTAAGAACTAAAGGTATACTCCACTTCTCCATGCTAATTGAGGACAGTTTCAAGGTTTTTGAATTATGGCAAAATTAAATTGTGCCAAAAAAGTATGCTACCCTCTGCGGGCCCCAAGCCAAACAGAAACGTGTGCAAAATCGAATCATTGATTTTCATTCTCACATTTTCGCAGCTCATTCTGTTTGCTTTTTTGGCCGTCTTTTCTTTTTCTGCATAGTTTTCGGCTATTTGGCAGCCAGACAGACACTGGCAAACAAAATCACACACACACAGACAGACAGGCGGCGGCTAAATCATGCATGTATGTGTATGAGAATCCCCACCCTAAACTTGACCCCAGGCATTTGCACTTCATCAAGCAGTGCTTGCATTTCACAACAGTCGAAAAAACTTTACATACACTCACTTGCAGGCAAGTATTTCTCAGTCAAGAGGCTGCAGGCCAGGCAATTGTCTTTTATTCCTGCCATTTAAACTTTTCCCTGGTTCGCCTCAAGCGGGCGGACTGTCTCCACAGTTAAATCAACAACATTTCCATGATATTTTTTTTGTTTCCTTTTTACAATTTTCGCACAGAGGGGTTAATCTCTATGGGGAGATTTCTCATTTTGGTTATGTTTGAGCATATTTTAATGATGCCATTGGGGCTTAATGAAATTATTGTTAGTTTAGCAAACAACAGGGGGCGTGACTCTGCCCACTTAAATGTGCACATGATGACGTCCACATTTTGCCCGGCCTGGGCATCTTTTTTTTCCCTTTGTGTCCCTTTGGTTTTATAACTTTTGGGCGAGAAAGCACCTGGTAACACAGCCCTTGACGTCATTCGAGAGCAAAAATTGATGTTTAACTATTGATGCCAACAGCTTCAGCTGCAACGTCTGCTCGCTTGGACGTTTACTCTTTGCTGTTTATTGTTATTAAAGAACGAAACTTGGGTAAAACCGCTGAGTTTTAGGGATGCAGTGCGGAGGTGAGGGTGAAGTGGTCAATGATTTGGGCGTGTCTGGGCAAATATCAAAGGTTATGAGGCTGTGTGATGTAAGAAAATATTTTCAAGGTCATTTTTGGTATGCAAATTTTTGGCAATTGCTGGGGAAAACTTTATTTAACTCAATTTTGAATGTTTGTAGTCTGAATAATTGAGTAAACCCTTGAAACCGATTATAGCTTAAATCTTAAGCTTATAAATATTTCTCATTTTTAGAAACAATTAACTAACCTATTCTAGATCTTAGTATTATTCTTTGGATATTTTTAAAGTTTTTCCAATTGGATTTTGGTATGAACCAGGGAATCGAAATTAATCTAGTTAGAAATCTCTTAAAATCAAGTAAGAATTAAGCTCTAACCCTACTCTAATATACTTTTACCTCTCAAAGTTTGTATATAACTCTCTCACTAACATTGTAATTCCATTTTCACACACACATACAAAGGCTACTGACAGCTTATCGCTGTCTCGTAGTGCCGGTTTTTGCTGTTAAGTCGCTTTGGAATTCCCAAACGATTTTAACAGCGCTGTTGGTTGACAGCAGAACAGGCAAAGATCGCTGATGATTTGGTAGAAATACCAATGAAACAGCTGTAAGCTCAACTAGCCTCCTTTGTGGTGTGTTGTGTTCCTGTTTTTAAAGTTATGTGCAAGCATAACGAGACCTCGAGCCTGCAAAATCGTAAAAACATACACATATTTAAACTTTTACGTGCGCCTGTTTATGCATCTTTATGAAAACCATGATATTTCTACAGTGAGATGCCACTTATGAAAATTTTAAATCAAGGTGGCAGCACAATTGCATAATCAGCTAATGAATTGTAATAAAAATTAACAAATTGCAAGGAATTACAATGGAAAGAACAAATAAGAAATGGTTTTTTATTCAACAACATAGGCGGACCTCCAATGTTACTTCTTAATCTTCTGGAGAGGAGAACGGAACGCATTAAGACCTTAAAATTTGGAAGGCAAGGATTGCCCAGGCAAAATGCCTACAAATTTCTATGCTGCATTACTGCATGGTCTTGGTTTTCATCTAAAGTTACGTCGGACACATCATTGGACACAAAGCCCTCTGGCTTTAAAATATATTCAATTGTGTCGTCTAATGGGGTGTCAGACACTGGACGCTTTCCGTACAGCTCGTTCAGCTTACCAAAGGCGCACATCTTTCTTGTATCACCACTAATTCCATTGCCAGTCAGTGCTTCTTCTGTTGTGTAGTGGTTTCTATTGGATTTCCTGTTGCATTGCAATTTAAGGGTGTTGCCAGACTGTTTTGTATAAAAAATAATGGGTTTTCTCAAAAACCATAGTCAAAATACGTGTGTAGAAAAAACAATGATTTGGTGTTTTTGCTGCAATCATGCTTTTTGCCCTGCATTAACGTACTATGTATGAAGTGCTGCCCATTGCTGCCGGTGCTGCCCAGCATAAGTGTTAGGTAATGTGACGCTGTTGCTTCAAAACAATTGTTTTGCTAGACTATCCTTCAAATCACTTAACTGATTCCCTCACTTATCGAAATTTAATTAAAGCCACCTACATTTGGTTCAGTAAAAAATGTTTAAAACACTAAACAAAATCCTCTACAACTTTAAACTTGTATTCTCCCATAGTAACGGATTGTCCAAGACGCAAGGACTTTTTGTACGCGGATACTAGGTATTTCGTCTTGTCCTCATTTACCGCTAAACCCATTAGTTCAGACTGCCTCTCAATCTCTGAAAACGCCCTGCTTACCGCCCGTTCGCTTTTGCCGATAATGTCAATATCATTGGCATAGGCGAGAAGCATTAGATCTTTATAAATAAAGGCGCCCGTTCTGTTGGCATGTGGGCACCGGCGCAGTATATATTCCATCAGTAGATTGAAGAAGTCACACGATAAGGTATCGCCCTGCCTAAAACCTCTCTTGGTATCAAATGGTTCGGAAAGGTTCTTTCCTATTTTGACGGTGCTTTGAGTAGTTCTCAACGTCATCATGCAAAGAGGAACTTACTTTGCTGGTATACCAAGGGTAGACAAGGCTTTAAAAAACCTTGACCTTTTCCGCGCGTCGAAGGCTGATTTATAATCAACAAAAAGATGGTATGTGTTGATGCCTCTCTCGTAGGTCTTCTCCAGGATTTGTCGTAGTGTGAGTATTTGGTCTGTGGTGGATTAACCAGGTCTAAAGCCACACTGATAATAAGCGGCTTTAGAATTGGATTCATGTCTGGAGAACGTGCCCGTTCGTTTAAAGAAATTATCTACTATGTTATATTTTACAAAGGTTGCTTGCATCCATTTAAAAAACAACAAAATGTGTTCTTAAATTTAAAAAAACAGGCACCAAATTATCGACTCAAAAGCGTTCCTTATCAAATTTAGAGTAAGATTTGAGTTTTCCTTCCAAAATGCAAACAAATTGATAAAAATGCATATTATTCTCATAATTAAATCATTTGTAGGGCTATCCGTTAACCCCACTAGCTTAGAAGGTATTTTTATTTATGATGAAATTTCCATAAATCTAGAATAGTCTGACTCAAGGGACCAATTTAGAGACTATCTGCGACATTGATTTTTTAAAAGACGCTCTAATATAATGGTGCCCAAGCCCATTCCGCACTCCGCGCATTCGTTGTTGTTTACCTTCACACCAAAGCACTAACAACTTTATGTGTGTTCTCTCTACTCTTTCTTTTCGAGCATAATGTTGTTGGTTGCGAATGATTTCGTTGTTGTTCTTGGCGCCTTTAGCCGTCACGCTAAACTGATGGCTAAGGTACAACAGCAACTTCATAGGTGTTGTCTCTTCTCTTTCTCTACGAGCTAAGGTTTTGTTGTTGGCTGAGTATACACACACAAACAAATTTAGGTTTTCTCTTTAATTTGTATTGGTATCTACGCAGTCCTAAGCCCATTTTGGGCACCTCTGCTCTAAGGACTCATAAATCTAGATATGTATCCCAAGTGTTTCAGAAGGGGAAAATGACTACAAATCCGTTTTTCGCTATATCTTGGTAACAAGAGCTGTTAGAGAAAAACCAATGATGCAGTTTTGTTCAGTTCAATTTTCTTTTTCTTTTTTGGCCCGATATTTATATTACAACCGCTTAACGGTCTCGGTCGTTGCTACTAAAGCCCGCCAATGGTTTCTGCTCTGTACGAGCTGGCACCAGTTCTTCACACCAAGCTTGAAAATGTCTTTCCGCACCTGGTCGTCTCATCTTAGTGGTGGTCGTCCCCTCTTGCCTCCTCTAAGGTCTTTCGCATTCCGTTTGTAGACCGCTTTTGCTGGATCAGATCAGTTCAATCCACATAATCAGATCGAAATAGTTGATATAGCCATGTTCGTGCGTCTCTATGGAACGCACCGATCTCCGAAAGGTTTGACCTGTTTGGGACATGTACTTCTTATACTTGCCGGCAGATCAAGTTTATTTTCAATTTTTGCCACGCTCCCTTCCGCCCCCGAAATATGGAAAGAACGTCATATCTCCCACAGTTTTGAAGATAGATGGTTCGTTTCTGCTAGAGATAGCTAGTAATTTGCATTTTTTATGGACTTGCCGAGGAAATGATAAAGATCGGATGACCAAAAGTCAGTTCCAATCAAAGATCAGATTTGAAATGGTGTGGCTAGGCCACGTTAACTATTTAGTTTAAAAACACAGATTAGGTTTAAGTTCGGTTTATTGGAGACGGCGTGTTGCCGGTAAGAATGAATGTAACACAATGGCGGAGATACATAAGAAGGCGGAAGTATCGAGCATCGATAGTTGTTAGTGATCAACAATGGGCCGCGCTGCGAGGGCTCAACGGGCCACTATAAACCTAACGCAAAGAAACTATTGTTTTATCTGTCTTATCAAATTGAATCTAAACGGATTATGTTCCATTTCCCCAGTTAAAATGAATCCTTACAGCATTTTCCATTATCTTAAACACCACATAAACATGGCCATTTCCATCAACTGCCTCATAAATTTCAACAAAAGAGAAACTTAAAGCCCGTCTAAGTTGCCTTTGATTGATTTACATGCTGCAAAGGCTACTGCCAACCAGACAACGAAGCCACCCATCTCCAGGCAAAAGCCAGGCAACAACCAATATTCATGCTCCAATTGCAGGCGGAAAACAAAGCCGGGACCAAAAACAAAAAAAGGAAGGGATGGAGAGAGAGTGTGTTTATATTTAGCAAACGATGTTGCTCCCCTTCCCAAATGCATTGTCCCATGGAGACTCAAGACCTAAGTTTGCTGCAACATCAGCAGTAAATTAAAATCCAACAAAAAAAGGGACAAAAGCAGATACTTGCCTCTTGTCTTGTAACAAAAAGCTCCTCCCTTGCAGCCACTCTCGACGACCCTCGTTAATCATGCGAATTATGCATGAAAGTGGAGTACTTAATTTCAATTGTCTAAACAATGTGGAACGTCAAGCCATAGCGATGTGACCTACCAATACACTTGAAGAAAATTTTTCTATTTACACTTGACTGCACTACTGAGCGAGGGGATGGGAGACGGGGGATGGGGGATGGTGGTGTGGCGGCCGACTATGTATTTTGTAAGGGCGACATTGAGCAAAATTTCCCTTGCGCGCGCAATGCTTCACGCCTTTGTCAATTTGCAGCAACTTGTGCGCTCGTTTGACTTGGGTTAAATTGTTTGTGATTGTCGCAGCCAACTGTAAGCCTTGTGCCTTGACAGAGTTGTCAGCTGTTTCGCATTGCAACCAGCCGAACCACCCACATCCCTCCACCCCCCGCCCCCTCGCTGTCACGGATGCTCTCCCATTATTACACAATATATATATATTTTTTTTAGGTGTGGTTGCTGCGGCTACGCCCAGTCCTTGCCTGCTTTTTCTTTTTTAATCAATCATTATGAACTATAAAATGGAAGGTTGTTGGGGGAGGAGGGGTGGAGGGAGAGGATGTCGCTTGGCTTTGAAACTTTTTTGCATTGCATAGTTTTAGGCGAAATGCAATTGCTAACGGGAGACCTTGTTTTGTTATGGAACCCGGCCATGTGCTCCATTTGTGTAGAGATAGTCGAGGCCAAAAAGGCACAGTGGGACAGAGATTGAGGGAAGGGAATTGACAACTTTTGACACCAAAGGCTTTTGTTTTGTGGGTTATTTTTATATGGAGTTTTTTGTTTTGGCAGTTGCTTTGTTGAGGTTTATACTAAGCTTAAGTATTTTATCTTTTAAATCTGACTTAGCTAACAAAGTGCTTGTAAGGCACAATGAGTACATAAATGGTCTGCGTTGGTCTAGTGGAAGGGCTGCACACTACCACCTTCACTACTGCTAAAAATTTTGTAGGTTTCCACGGCTATTTTTTAGACCTCTTCAAGTGTAGTGTCTTTTTTCCTTCGAGGGGTTTAAATAATTGAAAATCAAAAACTCGTTTGTTTGTTTGTTTTTAATAAGCACGTAAAAACATTGACCTCGAGCCAGCTAAAAAAAATCCATACTTTATGTAATTGCAAAAGAAGACATGTTTATGGGTCAGCTTGTGTCTTTTGAGTGTAATGTGTGAAGCTTAGTGTATATCGTCGAGTCTCATGTTCAAATTTGAACAATGACAAAGTTTTACAGAAATTTAAGAAAGCTACAAAAATTTATACATAAACCAAAACGCTTACTAAACTGATTGTCCTTTTGAAAATGCTGAACCGAAAACCGCAAATTACAACGCTTCAGTTCATTTCGCTGACAAGTTTACTGACACTTAGAGCCTACTTTTAAATCTGAATTTTTAGATAATTTGAACTTTCTTTCATCAGATTATTTTTTGTAGATGGTTTGGTTCAAGGATCTTATAAACTTAAAACGAACCATCTAAATTAATGAAGTGAACTATCACTGACAAGTTGGATAACATTAAAAACCTGCCCTAAAATCAAAATACACTCAGAGAGAAAAATATAATATATTTATAATTGGATCAAAAATGTTTGATGTCAGAAGCGGAGCTTGCAAAATACTTCAGCTTTCAGCGGACACAACAAAATCAAGGGATCCAAATGACAATTTCAATTCTGTTTCTGCTCAATAAACGATTCACTCAACCAAAGAGCGCTTTTTTCATACTCTTTTGCCATTCTGACAAAACTGACCGTTTTGTCGAGAGTAAACTTTTATAGTCAGGCCTGTTCCCGTTTTCTATTTCGATCAAATCATGCGAAATCGGAATTGTTAATGTTCTCTCTTCCAAAAACCGACTCGACTTTTAACTTCGAAATCCAAATCACCTTCAATCGATCCTCTGGATGGCAAAAGGATTCGACGATACCAATTCCGATTAATCGGATTCGGAAGCGGGAACAGGCCTGAGTGTCTTATGCGAATTCCGAGAATGAACTATACCCAGCCAGCATTTTTATTATTTTTATTTTTTTTCTGTTCACATTCGAGTCTTTTTCGAGTTCTCAGTCTGATTAAAATAATATAATTGAAACAAACAAAAGTTTAGAGGCTTGATAATATCAGCGAAGGTTTAAGCAGGCTCCAGGTCAATAAGTCATAAAGCAATGAGTATAAGAGATACAATTTTCGCTGCTCAATTTGGAGCGGTGCTAAGCGATAGTAGGCATTGAGAGTCTTGGTGTCCGGTGGAGGATGGTGGACTGTACAGCGTTTTATCAACAGCAGGTTTTGCCTATCTTCTGCAAGTTGTCAGAGGCCATCTCAAACCAGCATTGCAATGACTGTTTGGGAGTTCCAAATTCAGCACAAGTGCAAAACAGACAACTCCAAATTGACAGAAGACTTTTTGTATGTGTGTGCACCCATTTCGCCTTTCTGTATTAGTGGGGCAAATTCCCTACCCTCAGTTAACGCACTGTATAAATTAAACATTAGAGTGTCTTACAGCAATCTTTCATTGTTACTGACTCTATAGCTGGATAAAACAAACATAAGAGTAGAAAAAGAGCGCTAGACTAATACTTGTGTTTAAATAACAGCTAATACAACAATTGCGACATTGTTAAGTTCTTTACATATAATATGTAGATCATTTTTCCAAAACTTTAAAGCTTAAAGATTGCTCTTCATCTTTATCAGAAGATAAACATGGTAAAGAATCATGTATTCCTTTATTTACCATTTTTAAAGCTTTTACTTATGTGCTCCTTTTGAATATTATAAAATAAAGCAAACTGTTTCTCTGAAACTGTTTTTTTTTAATTTTAATGGCAAACTTGACATTTATAGCAAAAATGAATGAAATAAAAAAATTTTAATTTTTGCCCCGAAGCCTTTTAACTTTTTTAACTAACTTCCGACTCCGGAGCGGTTCAACTCCGAACCGGTTTGCAGCCCTGATTCTAACATTAACTTTGCTAGCTCTATTCGAATAGTAACCAATCCTGGTCTTTTGTGCCCCCTACTGGGTTTACAACTCTCCTAGCTGCCTTATTTACCCTACAAAGGTCAGGATTTTTGTGGGTTTTAGGTTACTGATTTTGTTTGGGTGTCCTCTTGGAGGCCAGGAGTCCATCTTGGAACGTTTGTCCCTGTGTGGGAGGTTGCTTTTGTTCTCCAGAGTAGGCGGGCCGTGTTTCTGTTGGGGTAGGGGATGGTACCTCCTCGTTTCCAAATTCGTCCTTACCGTAGCAGCTTGGTAACGACCCCGTGGTGGAGTTTTGCGCATTGATACGCCTTTCGCATCTCAAAAAAACTTGGGAACTTCCGATTACATCTGCATCCGTCCCTGTTTTTGGTGTAGAATTTGGGTG
Organism: Lordiphosa stackelbergi; assembly: GCA_018904235.1. Classification (NCBI taxonomy): domain Eukaryota; kingdom Metazoa; phylum Arthropoda; class Insecta; order Diptera; family Drosophilidae; genus Lordiphosa; species Lordiphosa stackelbergi. Next base: position 23,570 of record JAEIFU010001300.1, read on the forward strand.
TGTGAGGCTACTAATATAGTGACGCCACCTTCTTCTCATTTGCTGTCTGGAACGGCTTATTTGTGGGGTAAATCCACTTATTCGCAGGGTCGCTGCGCGACACCCACCCCCCCCCCGGTTGAATGCCTCCTAAAAACCAGCTCACAAATTCTTTTCGGGGATTTGATGGTTTGGTTAGGAACTTTGATGACGATTAAGAATATTTGGAAAATTGGGAATTTCTATTAGAAGATCATAAAATTTGGTGGTTAATTTCAGGTTCCGGTTCCAATTTAAAGGTTCCGAACCGAACCATCTAAATTTATGACAAACTAGAACTAGGACAGTTTACTTCACTACTGACAAGTTTAATGTACACGTTGAGCCTATCCTAAAATCAGGATATTTGAAAAATTTGCAGTTTGCATTGGAAGATCATAAATTTAGATGATTCGGTTAAGGTTTTGTTTCAAGAGGCTAAAAAACTTGAACCGAAACGGTTAAGCGAGTTTCGTTTCTGTCAAGGATTGCACTATTGGTGTGAGTTTCTTAACCAAACCCAAAGCAGGGTTTGGTAAGACTTTCAAACCAAGTTGTTTGCCGAACAGAGGTACTAAATTCTCTGTAAACCAAAGGGTCCTACACTTTCAAGCGTCTGAGGAAACCCTAGGTCCACGATTTTTCTTCAAATGTAAAAATAAAACCCCCAAAAATTTTACTTTCAATCACAAAAACTCTTGAGCTAAGTTTTCTCCAATTTCAACCACTTTCAGCCCACGGTGCTTAGCTCTGTGTGTGTGTGCGTGTGTCTTTAGTCTATAAAAATTTGCCACAATTAAACGCCGAGTTAAAGTCAAGTGCAAAAGTTGAATTCAAAACTAAATAAAAACTAAAATCAAAACGAAAAAACCGATCTCATTATGGCCTGGGGCTATTGGTCGGCCACAACAGTGGATCGTGGACGTTCGCCGCGTCGTTTAACGCAATGTGCTCCGTTGCCAGTGAATTTAGTGCAGCAAGAGGAAGAGGAAGAACCGCCATGTATACCCCAGCAACAGCAACCACAGCAGCAGCAGCAACAACAACAACAGCAGCAGCAACAGCAACAACAACAACAGTCTCAACAATCGCAGACCTGCCCCAGTACACCCAATCAACAGGGAAATCTTTGCTATAGTCCCACTTGTCGTTCGCGATGTTCGAGTCCCTGTCCGGGTTCACCTTGCGGCTCCATAACACCGCCGCCCCCACCACTGTTGACTTCATCGCAACAGCATCTGCACTCCAATAAGAATTGTCCGGCTGCCCAGCAATTGATGACACATTTGGATTATGCAGCGCGTAGGCAATCACTGGATCAGTTGGATAGTCCACAGGTATTGCAGGCTTACTGAATTAAGGAATGGCTCTCTTATATTTCCCTCCCCCCATTCCAGTCCAAATACTTTGATCTGCAGGCCAATCAGCTGTCGGACATCATGTGCCGCGGTGCCGTTGTGAGTTCCATACAATCGGCCAATAATACTCTTACCCGAGGCGTCTCTCTGCACAGTCGAAGTGGCAGCGCCCATGGCAGCCATCATGGCAGTCACCATAGTCACAGTCATCATGGCAGTGCACATGGTTCGTTGGGTTGTCTGCAGGGAGGAGGAGGTGTAGGAGTAGGAGGCGTTGGTGTGGCTACTGGTAGCACTGGCAGCATTGGCATGATGTCCGCTGGTCACATTGATACGGGTGACTATGATGTGCCCCATCCGCATCCATATACGCATCATTATATGCAGACCACAGCCTCAGTGACACCGCCGCATGCCACACTAAGTCGACCCGGTTCGGCGGGAGCCGTTTGCACGGGTCATGACTCGGGTTCGGACTCGAGTCAGGGCTGTGGTGGTTCCATAATGGGTGGCATGCTGGTAATGGGTCATCCGGGTCATATGGGCAGTCTGGGACATCATAGCACTGGCAGTGGTTCGCTGGGACGTTGCTCAAGTCGTTGCCACAATACGAATACGACGACAACAGATGACTCTGGTGGTGGCAGCAGCGGCGGCGGAGGGGTAGGAGGTGTGGGCTTAGGAGCAGTACCCGGCCTACTAATGGACTATCATCATGGACATGGGCATAGTGGCAGCGCTGGCAGTGGCCTGAATGGCTGTGGAGCGGGTAGCATTTCAGGAGGTGGAAGTCTAGGCGGTCGTAGCAGTGTCCTGGGTACCATACACAACGGGCATGGTCATCATCACCAGCAGCAGTATCATCATGAGTGCATACACTATGAACGTTTGCCCATACCGGTGCCCATACCGACAGTGCCCATGGGTATTGTGGGACAACAGCAGCAGCAGCAGATGCCCACGCAGGCACATCAAATGCAGTCGGAGGAGGAGATTGAACCGGCGTATGCGACAGGTAATTGGTAGGGATTGAAAGAGAACTGTAGGTGGTTCAGTTTTTGTTAAGTTTTGTGAATTTGGAGCTAGCTCTACTTAAGTTTTATGAACCACTAAAGCTGATAAGATGAACTAATTCCTTATCACTAATCATAAGCATGGGTATGAACGAGAAGGTAGTTCAGTTTTATTCAAGTTTTGTGAATTTGGAGCTAGTTCTTTTGGTGAACTAGCTTTATTTAAGTTTTATGAACCATTAAATACCGACAAGATGAACTAGTTCCTTATTTAGTAATTTCTAATCAACTCTTTTTATCTTAAGTCCTACTTTTAGTCCATAAAAGGCCGTATTATGAACTAGTTCCCCCTAAAATTAAATTTTTTTACTAGATCTAATCTAAAATGAAAATGTCAACAATTTTTATTTTAAATGGTTAATCTTTAATCCAATTCTAGTACAAATTTTGATTCAGCTTCTGAATCTAAGTAAATATGTTGAATTTACCAGTTCAGTTAACTGGTTCGTTTGTGATTTTTCAACTCTTTTTTAAGTTATAGTTCATTTATATCAATCGGAAGAGTCAATCTACGGATGCTTCCATTTGTTGGTTTAAGTTTGGAATTAGTTCGTTAATTTATTGGTTCAAATTTTTGAACTAATTCGTCAAATAATCAATTTTATTTACTATTTCCGTCCTCATAAGAGCTTAAAAAATGTAAAACAATTTTAGAAGTATAGGCCTCTAATTTTCGTTCTTTAATGAACCACTTTGTGAACTATTTCTTTAATACTAAGCATAATCTGTGAGCTGGTTCATTTGCAAACCAATTTGCGATCTATTTTGAAAGTAAAGAACTTAAAATATGAACTAGTTCTTTATCTTAAAAAGGCAATCTGTGGATTTGGAACTGAACCTGGACAAAAACAAAGGTTTCAGAAAAAAAGTCTCTGTTAATGCGACTTTTAAGTATAAATCTACGATAGTTTTATATGTATTGTAGAAACCAAGCAGTGCTTTTGGGGCTTTTTATGTATTTTAAGTCTAACTCGTGGTGTCCCTCAAGGTTCTGTCCTTGGGCCTTTATGTATATCAACGACCTTCCTGATTGTCTGAAAGGCTGTAATGTCAATTTGTATGCCGATGACATACAACTTTATGTAAGTCGACCGTTACGTGAATTGAATGAGTGTGTAAGAATTTGTAATAGGGATCTTGTGGAAATTAGCGAGTTGGCTAAAGCGAATGGTTTGGGGCTAAATCCTAAAAAGTCGAAATTGTAGTAATTTACAAGAAGGCTCTTAATGTCAGTTCTGCCTAATCTGACAATTTGCAATGTTCCGCTGAAATATGCTAAGGATACCATTAACCTGGGAATCCAATTCAATAATACCCTAACGTGGAGCGACCACATTACGAAAGTGTCCGGGAAAACATTCGGGTTGGTAACGCAGTTGTCGCTTACCCAAAAACTCATTCCTCCTCATCTCAAGCTTTTGGTTGCTAAAACATGTCTCATCCCGGTGGTTCTATAGTGTGGAAATATTTGGTAGTAGTGACGCAAATGGTATGCAAAGGCTTAAGGTGGCATTTAACTCCATCTAGAATGTGTTCAATATTGGTCGTAGAGACCATATCTCGCAATTTGCAAACAAATTCTTGGCCTTGACTTAGAGTCGTGGATCAGATTTCGCACATTATTATTACTCCATAAAAATCTAACGACAAAAGAGCCTTATCTATTTATTTCAAAATATACAACTTGCTGTTTCCAACTCGAACGAAAAAATACAGTTTGTCAGCGCGTAAGATTGGCCAGCTCCCAAAACATTTTTTTCATTTAATCGTACCCCCGTAACATTAAGACTATTGGGAAACGCATTTTAAATCTCAGTTAACTAATCATCTCAAAAGACAAACATAGATTAAATAAAAGTTTTAGAAAAGTTTAATATTTTATTAGGGTTTTTTGATATTTAATGTATTTAATATTTTATTTTTTATACATTTTGTATTATATCTATTCTCAAAGACAAATATTTTTCTTTTCTTAACCACATTCTGAACGGATTTGAAAGCTCTAAAACAGGGATCGGCAAAGTGGGCAGAATAAGTTTATACTAGAAACTAAAAGAATATTCGCGTAGAGAGGTTTCAAAAGCTATATTATTTGCTTCGGACGCAGCCAACAATGTGGACCAAGCACTATTGCAAAGAGAACGAAATACCGTTGGAGAGTGAGCGCGAGAGTAAAAGTCGCACATACACACAATTTTGTATGTACGTAAGAAAAAAGCAATGCTAAAACAAAAACAACAAAGCGATCGGTGAAAAAGAAACCCACATTTAAGAATTCCCGTCGGCAAAACAAGAAAAAAACAAATAATTCGTGCGCTTACACGACCTTTCCGCAAAGGGGGGCGCTCGCAGAGATTTCCATGCCGTATTAGTTGTTTCATGGGACGCAGGAAGCAGAAGCTTTAAATTCGTTAAATTTGCTCAAAACATTGAAAACTTTAGCAGCGGCTGTAAATGTGTTGACGTCTCTGTTCTGAATGCCGACCACTGCTCTAAAACAGGCTCCCCCAAGAATAGCGGACAGAAAAGGTGTAAATGGTTTTTAGAAGTATTTCTCAGCTAAACACTGCCGTTTTCTCTGTTAGACGTTCGTAAGGAATGCCTTCAGCAAGCATTTGTCTCTTGCGCATGTAAATTAACGAATGCGTTCGGCCCCCAGAGAATTCTGTTTTAAATGAACCAGTTTGCATAATGCGCTATAAATGGGGATGTCAAAATATTATCGATATATCGAAATGTCGATTTGTTTGCCTAAAATTACTAATATTATTATCGCATATTTTTCTGAGGCAATATTTCGTAAATCGAATATTTTTTGGTGATATTTTCACACTGTTGCGAATAACTATTTCTTGTGCTCTGAACATGTAAAGCAAAATGTTTAAAATATATCGCAGTGCAAACTGTTCAATATACTGCAAAGATCAGTGGCAACTCAACAAATTTAAAGGCGCCCTTAATCGCAAAGCATGGAGATGCTTTGGATGAAATTTTGAAAACATTTCTTTCGTTCCATTAATTTAAATTCATTAAATTTAAAATCCTAAAAATCTACGCCCTACAGTTTGACATACCACAACTTTTAAAAATCTAGATTCTAGCATTCCAAAAGCTTTGCAAATTGATTTTTGCTCAACGTCCATCCCTGATCTTATCGCCCATATCAACCAAACATTTTGACGCGCTCTCACTACTTGCTCCCAATTAAGAGGCTCGACAATTGTCCAATTCTTGTGACAATTCAATAGGACGGTCACTTGAAGCTGTTTTGCTTTCTTTTGTTGTTCTTTTCTGAATTCGGTTCTCGTTCTCTTTGTGGTGGTTGGTTGGTGGGTGCCGCTCAGTTTGTAGCTGAAAGTCGCACGGTACTGACGCTTCGCGCGTGCCAAAAGACGGGGCACTGAAACCATATCTAAAAGAACATATTAACGTCGCGATTTGAAGTATTTTAATTGAAAGCAGTTTTGTTTTTTTAATAAGCTTATTGCGCCTGCATTGACCCCTGGAGACAAAGATGATCATCTGGAGCGGTTTCTGTGAGGCGGCACAGATATACAGCACACAGACAGCCACATTTATGAGTGGCGGTGCTTCATGTTAGTATTACAAGTGGATGGGGGGGAAGAGGGGTGGGTACAAGAATTTGTTTGTAAATAAGTGTCTTAGGGCTCTTAATCAGTGTGGAATGTATGTATGGAAATTAGGTTTATTGGGTTAAGTATTAGAAATGAACTATTAGATGGAATTTTTCAAAAAAGTTTCTCGAGTTTTAAAGCTTAAATTATGGATTTTTATATATTATTTAAAAGTGGCATCCAAGTGAAAGTTAAGTGACCTGTAAAATCTGTGAATTCTCTGAGACTTAATTATTCATAAATTTATTATAAATATTATTTTTAATATTAAACAGCATTTTGTGTTTTATTTGTTATTTTGATGAATATAATTTTCTGTTTAATATAAAAATTTTTTAAATTCTCTAGAAAATGTTTGTTTTAATTAAGGTTTATTTTATTAAGTTCCCGAAGTCAAAGAGGATGTACTTCCGCTGATAAACAATTATTTAGAGAATTAAAAAAATGTGTTCCCGCAAACCGCGCATTCTACATAAATTACTTCTGACTCCCAGTTTCAAAAATTGTATGTTCCAGTTCAAAGATGCCCATGCTTGGATCATTATTCAAAATAATAGACGAAATTACTGTTTTTATAAAAAATTTTCAAAAACTCATGATAGGGATTCATGATGTAATCCACCTTTTATCTTGCCAACTAAAAAGGGAGCTGCTCATATTACACAATTACCAAGTTCTGTGAACATTTTCTGAAGCCTAACCTTTAATATCTTCATCATTTGTATCTTCTTTACTCGTTTCAGTGTATTAAGCACCCAATTTTCAGTATTATAGCTCTTCATTTTATTATTCGAATAACTATAAAAGTTTTAAGGACTTTGTTTGTACATATCGGCGCATTACCCACTCCACTCTCTATTGAAAACCACCGGGCTAAACTTTTTATAGTACTGACTCAACAGTTCAGTACCATTTTTGTTTCCTTTTTTTCATTTATTATTTCAAATAATTTGTCGAAATTTTGATGAGAATTTGGCTAAATAGACAGAATTGCAGATTTTGTAGGGCTTGAAACGAAAACTATGATTCCATAGGTAAATAATTTAATCAAATATTACTGAAAATTTCCTGAATTTTTAATTAAACTTTCGGCTTATTCTTTGCCTGTGGGACCTTAGCTTCAGACAAAAAAATTTTATTATTACACTTTTTTCGCTAGTTTAATTCTAGCCCATAAATTTCCACACATGGCTTATGACGCAGTCATCAATAGTCATCTTATCAGCTTGAACGATTGCATCTTTCCATGGTGTGGGTATTACCCTTGACCATAACTCTCCTCCAAGTGTTTTTTAATCGTTGGTCTAAAGAGTATGAAGAGTTTATCAGGCATGTTTCGGGTTTCACTAAAGGTATTGTTGAAATTGAATTTGGTATTGTTTCCCTTTCTGATAACCATCCAATGTAATCAGAATCAGGCCTTTAGTTTCTAATTCCATTTAGTTTGAACTTATTGAAGGTTCATTGTTGTAATCCGATGTAATCTACATTCGAATTCGACAAATTTTGTCAAAGTGATAACGTCGTGAAATCGTCCCAGTTGGTTGATGGTCTCTGGGCGTGCATAGTGTAAGTGTTCGGAGCGTAGCTGATGCCTTGAGCCTGAGTTGTGTTCACAAAGAGTGCTGTAGTTCTTTATGCAAACCTTGGTTTAAGCTTTTTAATTTATCACTTAATTATTCAGTCTGTCCAACTCTTTAGAAAGAACCTTATATTATTCCTTTCCATAAAAAAGGGTTGAAAATCTGATATGTCTATTAACAGAGACATAGCTAAGTTAATGAAATAAAATAAAAGTTAAAATCAGAGATTAAAACCGTAACCGAAACCGTAACCCTTAAACTCTAAAAACACTTTAAAATTTGTAACCGAAACCGTATAACCTTTATTACCATAACCGGTTATCAGTACCGAAACAGAAACAAATATACGGGTTAATTTTGTTTTTCCTCTATTAAAACTTTTGATAAACGTTAATCAATGCCGGGCAAATGTAGAGGATAGAAAAGTGTGCTTGTGTGTAGTGAGCAAGAGTGCAGCTAACCCAAATCTTTACTCCACTCATCTTTCCTTATACATATGTGATATTGCACGGGATGTTGGCTATTTTAGCGGATTTAAAAATGTACGACTTCGGCTTAAATTTGGCATCGGCTAATTCTGATTTTTTCTGTAACGTAAGATGTGGGACCATATTAGCGAAATTATTACAGTTTGAGAACCAGAAAAAGTTGCATCAGCAAGAATGCAGGGCGAATTGTTAGTCTTTGGTAACTTGTATTCGATTTGGATTCAATCAGCATTCACCAAACTTTAGTCTCACGAGGTATAATGTAGAGAACCAAGTCTGTTCGAGAATGATGCTCACCTATGTATGTGCAATATTTCTTGGTCCGAGACTTAATAAATCTTTATCTGCACAAGCAAATAATGGAAAACCATAATTTGATTGAATTATCAGGGAAAACAGCCCAAAAACAAGTTGGTCGGAGATTTCCAACATTTCTAATTAACAACAATCTCACATCTTCATTATAAATATGTATTGTCAAAAGTTTTGCTAGCAGTACCATTCACACAAATAAGTGTTGAGCGTTTGTTTTCAGGAGTAGAATTTTTAATAAATTCCCTCATTTTTCGGCATGATTTGTCAAAGTTATATTATATACTTATATCCAAGGCATACTAAACAAGGTAGGCTCACTCGCTCTCTCAGAACTCCTTATATTTGTGTCAAACAGAGCGAGAGAGTGAACTATTTCAATACAAAGCCTACTAAGCTACTAAGTAAATCACAAAAAATTCGTTCGCGGAGACAGTTGCTTACTGACTGATATTTATCAAGTTGTCAAGAGAGCGAGAGAGTGAGTGAGCCTACCTTGTTTAGTATACCTTGCCTATAACCATAACCGTAACCAAAACCCGAAACAGAATTAGTTTAATAACCGTAACCAGTACCGTAACCGATATCCCACAACCGTAATATAACCATAACACGAAAAAACCGATTGGAAAATACAGTAACCGTAACCCAAACCGTTATTCGTTAGGGTACATATGAGAAAAATCCCATGTCAAATAATCCGATCCTCAAAAAATTATTGAAAATAAAGCCACTGTTTTTGCAGATTGTTGTAAGTGTGCCTATGGCTCAGTGCTTTACAAAAACAGTTCAGCTCCCCATGCGGTCTTTATTTTTTTTAGAATCTTTAAAATTTTGTAATTTAACTGGCGACCTTTCTATTTTTTTAAATTTTGGGTTTTTGCCGCCCCGGGCCCCAAAGAAGTGGGTTTTATCAAAAATGGAAAAAAAATTAATTATATATATAAAAAAAAAACAGGGTTGTTTACTGTGCCGTGTTTTTTTTTTCTCTTGTGTCTCTTAAATAGGTTTTATGTTTTAACCGGGAGAAAATGGTTTCACTTGCGGAAACCGCTTTACAAAAACAATTGTGCGGCTAGGACTTAGTGATTTATGTTAAAATTTCTAACTGTTGCGTATTTCCTGTCCGTATAACCTTCTCGCTTCGCCTTTTATTATGACTAATTTACCCTTATCCCACCTCTAGCTATATTTCCCAATACAATTATAACTGTTCTGGCCACGTTATCTCCCCTGGCTAAACAAACCAAACAAATTTTGTCATTCCTCTATCACAACACAACACAAATGGCACAGATAAGGGGGGGCAACTAAGTCCACCCATATTCTAGGTCAATGCAAGAGTTGTAGCAATATGGACTCAAAGTTAACCTTGCAGGGACCAACTAATTGATTGACCAACTGATGAGTTGAACAGAACAGAGAATAGAAACAATTGAGCTCAATTGATGATGGATGAATGGGGGGTTACCCGGAAAACTTAATTAACATGCAGAATTACTTGCCCTCTCTCCCTATCTGTCTCTCTGTCTCTCTTTGTATTCTCTACTTGGTGCGTAGCCACAGAGATAAGAATGGCCGATTGGTGTGTATGTGTGTACGAGTCCGCCTCAGTCATGCAGTTGGTGCTGACTTGTTAACAGGGCAACCTCAAACTCAAATGTGGCTGGGCAAAAATCCGTTTATAAGTACAAAAATAAAATCACTTTTGCTGGCTTTTGTTTTCTGCAATTAAACTGATAAAGGCCAGGCCCAAATGGGCAAACTAGCTGGCCGTAAGCATGCCCATAAAATAGCTGACGTGACCAATCTTTGCCAATCTTTTTACATTTTCTTTTGTTTTGCTTCTCTCATTGCAGTATTTCCCAATGTTCCTCAAGCGCCGGGCTTATCCTGCGATGGTGAAGATCGAAGCATCTATCGACGCGGCGCTAGACGCTGGCGTAAGTTGTATCGCGTCAATGGACACATTTTCCAGGCCAAGCGTTTCAATCGTCGCGCCTTCTGTGCCTATTGCCAGGATCGTATCTGGGGTCTGGGACGACAGGGTTTCAAGTGCATACAATGCAAACTGTTGGTGCACAAAAAGTGTCATAAATTGGTGCAAAAACATTGCACCGATCAGCCCGAACCGTTGGTCAAGGAACGTGCCGAGGAATCGAATGATCCCATGCCGGTGCCATTGCCACCATTGCCCTTCGATTCACTGGGTGGCAGTAGTTCGGATGCCTGCGAATCGCATGAACATACACAAATTGTGGCCCCACAAGCAGCGCCACACGAAGATCCCCTGGAGGCTGGCACACAGCGTCAGTATTCGCTAAACGATTTCGAGCTCATTCGTGTCATTGGACGTGGCAGCTATGCCAAGGTGCTGATGGTAGAATTGCGACGTACACGTCGAATTTATGCCATGAAAGTGATCAAAAAGGCTCTGGTCACCGATGATGAGGACATCGATTGGGTGCAGACCGAGAAACATGTCTTTGAGACCGCCTCGAATCATCCGTTTTTGGTGGGGCTACATTCCTGCTTCCAGACGCCCTCACGTCTGTTCTTTGTCATTGAATTTGTGCGCGGTGGCGATTTGATGTATCACATGCAACGACAACGACGTCTGCCCGAGGAACATGCACGCTTCTATGCGGCGGAAATCAGTTTGGCCTTGAATTTCCTGCACGAGAAGGGTATTATCTATCGGGATCTGAAACTGGATAATGTGTTGCTAGACCATGAGGGCCACATTAAGTTGACGGACTATGGCATGTGCAAGGAGGGCATACGATCGGGTGATACCACCTCCACATTTTGCGGTACACCCAACTATATTGCTCCAGAAATTTTACGTGGCGAGGACTATGGCTTTTCGGTGGACTGGTGGGCATTGGGTGTATTGCTCTATGAAATGTTGGCTGGACGTAGTCCGTTCGATTTGGCCGGAGCCTCTGAGAATCCGGATCAAGTAAGTGATTTCACCTCAACAAAGGAAATGCCAAAACAAAAAACTCCCTTTGGTGTCAAAAGTTTTGTTTTGGCAGTTCCTTTGTTGAGCTTAAATCTAAAGCTTAATTTTAATGCCTACTTTTCCTTGCTTAGAATACTGAGGACTATCTGTTCCAAGTGATTTTGGAGAAAACCATACGTATACCACGTTCATTGAGCGTAAGAGCCGCCTCCGTATTGAAAGGTTTCCTTAACAAGAATCCCGCTGATCGTTTGGGCTGTCATCGAGAATCGGCCTTTATGGATATTGTTAGTCATCCGTTCTTTAAGAATATGGATTGGGAATTGGTAAGTGTGATTGTTTAAAGAAGAGAAGAGATCAATTTTTTTGGTAAATGATGTGTGTGTTAATGATGATGATGATGAGAATTTTAAGAATAGGAAATGCAAAGCCTATGAAAGGCTTATATTAGTTTTTAGTGCTTGAAAATTTGTGGGAACTGAACGGTTTGCTGTTTTAAATACCTCAAAGAAATTAGTGTATGTGCATTAAGGTGGAAATCTTAAATGGTTGCTTTTAGGGTATTCATAATAAATTAAGAACTCAAAAAAATTTTAATTTGAGTTTTAACCTCTGCGAAAAGTCTTCAAAGTTTCCACAAATATTACGTATACGACACGTTTACTTAATCAAATTTTTCCCAATGAAAATTTCACAAGTGTAATGCATTCGGGGGAGACTGCTTTGAGGGGAATGAAATGAATTTACAAGAATAAATCTAAAAATTTTGGATTTATAAAAAAAATTTTCGGTAGTTTTTGCCCACTCTAGAATTTTTTTAGATCCTCAAAGTTTGGGAATTATCAAAGAGACGATAGTCTATTTATAAGCAGCACCGTAAGAAACGGCCGCAACCGTGATGGGCAGCACTTCAGTTCAGTTCACTTTAAAGATATTCTGATAGGCTCTTGGTGTACGGCTAAACTTGCTTTCATCTAGAAGTGAAGAAATTTTGCACTAATATTCGATTTCGCATAAATATATATTTAGTAAATATTATCTACATTAGAGTGTCCCAAGATATAAGGAAACAATTTTTTTTAGCGAAATCAAATACGCATAACCTTTATCTTTATTCCATTTGACCTCATTAGCTCAAGGAATAAATATTATTGGGTTTGGACACTGATAACTCGTGCCGACTTGATTCAAAACTTTTTACATGAAAATTTGTACTGACTTACTACAGAAAGAATTATGAATTTAATTTTTATTACTTAATACCAGTTTTAGACCTGCGTAATTTCTGCGACTGAGTAAAAACAATATTTTTGATGTTTTGTGCGCGCTTGTTCGCTGCTTTAAAATATTCGGATCAGAATTTTAAGTGAAGTGGTGCATCTCCATATTATATTGTCTTTGCTATAACCAAATAAGAAGGAATCAAAAGCACATCGAAACGTTAGTGTGCATCAGCCTTAGAGAGCAAGTCCTGACATGTATAAATGTAAGTCGGCACGGGTTACTGTGGTCCTACCATCGTAAAATTTGATTTATAACTGCTTTTGACTTAAAAAATACAAAATTTAGAGGGTATGCGTAAAAAAAACCGCTTTGATTTTTTTTGGGACACCCCAATCTACATATTGTCTTGGTCACTAAAACAATCACTTTGTCTTGGTTATATTAAAAACAATTTTTTCAATGGTCATGGGACCTTTTTCTTAAATGTTATGACTTCAAGCGAACTACTTAAAAATTAAACTTGTAGGGAAGGGCAACAGTACGTATGAGTGATAAACTTTGAATTCAAGTCGCAGATCATAAAATTTGAGTTTTCTCAAAAATTGTTGTTGTTATGCCTATTTACACGAAAAATCATCGTTTATGCATCGGTTTTAGTACGGCCCGAAAAGTTTTCATATATCAAATGTCCTCCCTAATGTGCAAAGATGTTTTTAAGAATACACTTGGCCCTCGCTTAACACGGACTCTTTCAGCACGAACTCGGCCTTACACGGTTACAAATTTGCTGCCTTCCTCCTTTTAACACGTTGGAAAACCTCGTTCTTACACGATTGCAAAATATCTATTTTTTTCTTGCTGTCAATTGATGCGTCACGGAAATTGTAAGAAGTCTTGAATTGAATGAGGCAAATGTTCGCACTATCAAAAAGGAAGGATTAGGTCATCTATATCTACAAAATTTACAAGTAGAGCATGGGCACCTATTTCGGAGAAAATGGAAAGAGCACTTAGCATTTGGATTGACGATAGCTACGAAAAAAAGACCCCTTTCAGCCAGCGGATCATTCATGAAAAGGCACTCAGGATTTATGAACTGCTCAAGCAAAGTGGAGAGCTCTGTTCCAGCATAGATTTCGATGCTAGTAATGGATAGCGTTAAATTTAAAGGCGAAGCGGCATCGGCCGATGATGAACCACATACCCAGAAAAATTATCCCAAAAAATATTTAGTTTCGGTTAAACCGTCAAATACAAAAGTTTTCCACTTACCTGAGCACATTAACTTTTAAAGAATCAAGGGTCAGTTGTTTCAGCTTCTCAAGAGATGGTATGATCTATCAGCTTAACTGATGTTAAGTTCTACCGCCCTGGTATTGTGGCTATCGTAGCAGACATTTATGAGAATGGTTTTCGGTGTGGAAACAATCTGGAATTGTGCATTTACCAGTACGGGAGAGTGCCTTGTTTGATTGAAACATACAAAATGTAAAAACCTCCCTTAAAAATCACACACTCTTGCAAGTTTTGAGGCTTGCTTCAATTCTAGTCCTACCTCTCCTATGTCAGTAGATCTCACAGATTTGCTTGATCATTGTTAGTGACTACCACCAAGTCTTTACACTTTCATAAGTCATAAATAGGCTTACATGGAACATAAACAAGAACTACTCTACTTGTAGATGCTTAATTTTTGAATTTTAAATTGGAGTTTTCAAAATGATTTTTTGACTATACTAAATCGCTCTTTAAATTTATCTTTTATTCCTGTAGCTCACAACTTGTGCATAAGTCTAAGCTTTCATCAAGTGAAGAGGGTACATAAATTTCCCACATAAACCTTTCAAGTGGTTCCTACCAGATGGGCCATTATTGCACATTATGGGTATTCTTGTAATTAGAGTGTATACAAGATTATGATCTTTAAGGCTATTTTAGGTCCGTGGTCTGAGTTTCAGGTTCAAGTTTGAATAAATGAAGTAATCCAAAGCAAAGCCTACTGATGAGACTTCATATCTAAGTGTAACTGTTTCTTAAGACTATTCACTTTTTAACGGGATTTCTCATTAAAACCCATACGTTTCTCACCTTCTTCATTAGTTAATTCTCAATCAGTTCTATACAAACTTGACTATTTTTTCACCCTCCACCGTTGCTGCTGGAGTGAACACATTTATATAATCTATGGTTTTAAAAAATTTCAAAAGATTGCACAAAAGGAGGTACCTCCGCCTTATATACCCAACCTTGACCCGGGCGATCCGTATTTGACCACAAATTTTGATGTACAATTTACACGAGAGCCAGCTGAATTGACGCCCGATGATCCGTAAGTTATAGAAGTGTTAATAAAAAATTGATTTCTGTGCATGAGATATACTCTTTGTGTGTGAATTGAGTGGCCCCCACAAAACTAACAGAGCAGGTAATGTGCCCCCTTCGTTCAGTTACATACCCCACATACTCCCTCTCTCTATATATCTCTCTTTGTCTCTATTACATCCTCTGTGGACCTTATCATCATCATTATCAAGTGACATGTGACATGCATTATACCAACAACAAAAATTGGTTCCCTCTTTGGTTAATGCCAAATTGGCTCTTTTATGCTCTTAAACATTTTTGATTTATTTTTGGGTCTCTTCTTTCACAATCGCCTCCACCACACCAAAATCAAATCGAAATCATGCAGCTTGAGCGCAAACAGGTCACGCCACCATTCAAGCCACGTTTAGACTCAGATCGTGATTTGGCCAATTTCCCGCCCGAGTTTACAGGCGAAGCGGTGCAGCTTACGCCGGACGATGAGTAAGTGTAATTTGGTCCTTTATTTTCTCAGGGACTAGACGATGATTTTACTTGGATCATAAACGGATTTACTAATTTATATTGTTTTTCTCATTTCTTAGTCATGTCATTGATAATATTGATCAATCGGAATTCGAAGGATTTGAGTATGTGAACCCATTGCTGATGTCTTTGGAGGATTGCGTCTGACACCACGAAACTTGTGATTTGCATCCGTATAATATGCGGGTAAGTGGAAAAGGGAATCAAGAGATTCTGGTGAGCTGGGGACAAGGAGCGAGAAAAAAGGGTTATAAGAATGGAAAGAGGAAACTTAGAGGAAAGAAATTTAGATTCAAATGTATTCTCAATTCTATTTAAGTTGAATTTGGGTAACAGTTAAAAAACACTGCATTACAGTGACAGTGTTTCGTCTGAATACCTGGACACGCAGGCATACCGGGCACTGAGGGAGCGGACGAGAGCTGAATAAACGGTTCAGCGAAGCCAGCGACAAAAGCGGTAACGGACAAAGTAAGACCCCTGCCGGACATTATGACAGAAGTACAATGGAAAACCAGAACTAGGGCAGAACAGACTCAGCGATACACTTTTGCAAGAGCAGTAACTATGATAAGTCATAACGCGGCACCATAATATCATACGGCTTGAGTCGCGTACCTCTTGACTTCTGTTGTAGTTTTGGCAATGAGTAGGAGGTAGAAAGCATCTAATACCTTCTTTTCGACTTCCCTGTCAGTTCTTATGAAACGCCATTCTTTGTAGACCTGGGCTGTCTGGCAGAACTGTCTCTAGAGGACCTGCCTCCTTATGTCGGCTTCTTAAGATGAAAAATTTGCGAAGAACCTGACCGTCAATACGCACTCCCCTCACCCTATTTCCCCTTTTTTAACCCATTATTAAGCATAACAATGGGTTCAAAAGTCCTCCGGATAAAGGAAGAAATGAAGTCTAAAAGAATGAGAAGATAAATGAATGAAAATCTATATTCTATCTATATCAGGGGTCGGCGCATCGCTATCTACTGTGCTCAGCAGCAACGCAGTCGACACACCGACAGTATAAGCTCGTCGTTGAATTGTTTCGCCAGCAATACCACCGAGCATAACATCCTTCGTGTCAATGGCTACACACACTCTGTATATATATAAGAATTCAACCTGACTAATTGACTGACACTAAGGGCCGATCTGTCCTCTTTCAGATAGCTGCTGTGTGTTAGATAAGCTCACCATTTACTCTACTATTTGTAAGTTTATGTGACATATAGCTCTATGTAGAAGATTTGAAATCGGCCCTAAATATTGCCGCACAGTCTAAACCATAAGAGATATAAAGCTGCATTTTTTACAGTACTTCTATCTTTTACTGAAAGCAGGGGTCGCAAAATCGGTTCCCCGCTTGCCTTTGTCAGAAAGTTTGTATAACACATAAATAGAGTACTGAAACAACCTTTAACTACGCTCTCTGACTCTCTTTGGTTGTGAGAGGAGAGAAATATCTTAGGTCTGCCTAAGCCAGGGTTCCCCATGAAGAGAGCGAGAAAATGTGCCTGTGTCTCTCTCTAACTCACAGTGAAGAATGAATTCGGCAAGCATTCGGTGTAAATTGGTGAATAGGTTCGTGCCCCTGGGGCTATGGCTGGGGAACTCTGGTCTAAGCCCTTTGGCAAAATTCACGCATTCAAAAGGTCTTCTTCGTATGTATGCATCGGTGTGTAAGCTTACAGCCTAAGCTCCGCTAACAATATGAATGTATGTGACAAACTTTATGCGCTCTCTCGATCTCTCTCACACTGACTTAACTCTGACGCTCCCTTGAGTCTGCAACCTTTTAAACTAAGATTTTTACAGTTTGGTCTTTGAGAAGCACGCATTTTATGACTGATTGACTGACTTGGGGCTGCTCTCAGACCGATCAGTAGTGTGTGTTCACTAGAACGGACTTTTCTCCATACGATTTTCAACATGCGAAGCACAACAGGGCTCAAAATATTCAGAATATTTTATAGAGAATTTATGAAAAATTCAAAATCAGATACTTCAGATGCTTTTAAAGTTCCAAAACTGCAAAGAACCAGAAATAATATTACTTTTCTTATAAGGCAGGTAATGAAGTAACACGTGTCTTCTTTAGGGTTTAAATTGCAGAGAGTGCAGATGGCTTCCGTGTCGTTGACATATGGGCGGGAACGTAGGTTCAGCATTTCACATCTAGCTCAGAATACAAAAGATATTAGGCTAAAGCTGTTGTTGTCGTGAAAATAGTGGTTTTCCCTTAGTGAGAAGCTTAGTTGTCTGTAAAGTATCCCTGTCGAGCTGCTCCTAATTTGCTGCATGAACGGTTCAAATCTGTAACCCTACCTTAGTCACAACCTCAGAACAATTCGCTATCTCGCGACGAGCGGGGAATCCGAGTGTAGTACGAGTGTGTGGCTATTGGGATTGTAGGTCACCAACTGTGGTCATAGTTCGAAACCATATTTTGTGAATAAAATAAAGCACTACTATAAGGCAGGTACGGTCTACTGAACATACACTAAAAGCTTCAAGGCGATCGGTCAAGTCGTTTTTGAGATATCATGTTCACACAGCAATGTTGTGGCAGCAAAGCAAACTGAACATTGTGTTAAGAGTTATTTACTAGCTATGGTTGTAAGTGAGTATGTACTAAGATCAGATTTTGTTAATTCTTTTGTAAAATGTGCAAAATTCTATAAAAACTGTTGTAAGAAACTTGTTTGGTTATCATTCCATCAGTTTAAAACTCATTTTCAAGGATCTATATGAAAACTTAACAATGACTACCTAACAATCTTTTCGAAAATTCACCCCCGGGTGGAAAATGTTTGGTCAATGTAGCTCCCAACTCATTTTCCAAGTTTCACATAATAAAATAGAACATACGGTTATTTTCTGACTAAAAATTAAAGGGTGTCGGCAAGCTTTCGTAAAATTCCAACCTGGAATGCTGGGTCGAACTCAGACAAACTGAAATTTCCGTTCCTGCGCATGGGAAAGCTCATGGTGCCGCTAACTTGACAGGCACGGGCGCTAAGTTGACTTTTTGCATTGTGATTTTGCATTGTCCATAACTTCTGCATTCCAAAAATGCTCCAAATATTCCTAAATACTGAAAAAAAACAAAACAATTAATCAAATTCAAATGCAAGCAAATCTTAGGGGACAGCGCAGTGTGACCGTTGTCACATTTGGTGGTATTTCGTAGATGAATGGCGGGGCCTCAAATTCATTTTCAAAGCTACACATTAGAGCTGCACTAGTAAAAGTAATGTTACTACTCGGTATGATTACAATGAGTATGTTACTAAGAACGGGTAAAAAAGTAATGTACAGGGTACGTTACAGAGTATGTTACTAATTGGAAGTGACATCGTAGTCGTTGTTTATATTATTATATTTTATTTTATTGAAAAAAAAATTCGCGACTTTGCACCTCGATATTAATATGGCTCGTTTGTGTGCGGTTTACTCGAAAAATACTCCGGTGTAGTCAAAAACTCGTAATCATACAAACGTTACGATTACCCCGGCTCGTTGTACTCAAAAATGAGTACTTTTTACCGTAATCATACGTGCCGGAATCCTCTGCAGCTCTCTACTACACATACAACAATTTGGAATACGTGACTTTTAAATTTTACCCAAAAATCCCGAAATGTGCCGGAAAACTGTAGTATGAATCTTCCAATTTTCATCCAATCAGATTCGGTGGAAAATAGATGGACGAAAGTTAACTTTCCGAGCGATTAGCTTCAAGCGCATTTTCGAAACTAAATTTATAGAATATCGGGGGTGTCACAGAAATCTCTAGAGATTTTGACCTCGGTTGGTTTGCAAATCGCTCGAAAAATCCGTCGGTGTCCCAGAACTTCAAGAGATTTCATTTTCTTATTTGAAAATCTAGTTAGAACAGAAACTGTTCCAATTAAAGTTCCATCGCTAAAAACAGGGCTGCATCTCTCGCAAAAAAATTTCCCTAACTTAGTTATGTGTTAATTTGATGTTAAACTAAACTTTTTTGATTGTGATAAATGTTTTATGATGCATTTTTAAATTATAGTTCAAATTTAATTCATATTCTTCATAAATAAAATTAAAAATTTAAATATTTGTTGGCTCCAAACATGTGGAATAACTGGCTAACCCTCATATGCTAGCCCCCAACCCTATGAGCCCCACGGTTTTGGTTGGTTATTTTTTGGTTGTGTTTTTGGTTTTTTTAAAAAAATATTTGATTACCTAATAAGTATTAAAAAACAAAAAAAATTGTATAAATTATTTAAATAATTTATAATATTGTAGCGTCTTTAAAATAAAGAAATTTTTGTATATTGGTATGGTTAAAATTGTTGTAAATTTTTATAATAATTTTGAGAATTTAGAAAAAAAGTTAAATAAAAAAAAAGAAGAGTTTGGAACCACGTTGGAAGGTTTTTGGTGGGAGAGGTGGTGGTTGCGAGGTTTGTTTGGCCTGTATTTGTTTTTTTTTTTTGTTGAAGTTTTTGGGTATTTTTTTTTGGGAAGGAAAGGGTACATGTTTAGTATTTTTGGAAAGAGATAAAGTTAAATTAAAATTTCCACAAAATACAAAAATTCCCATAGAGAGCAAAATTTTACGGTATTAATTTATTTTGGGGGACTCCAGTGATTATGATTCTGTGGCCGATGATTTGAGTCTCTTGCATTTGAACAGCGCAGGAGTGTCGTCAGTCAATACCAATAATAATCTAAGCCAGCAGCAACAGCAGCAGCAGCAACAGTTGCCGCAGCAACATTACCGCCAGCAACAGCCACAGCAGCAATATCATCCCCATCCAGCCTACTCACAGCAACATCAGCAATTACAGCAACAGCAGCAGCAACAGCAGCATCAACAGCCACAGCAACATCATCATAATGGTAACAATAATAATCATAATAATCAAATGCAAGCAAATAATAATAAAAGTCTACTGCAGCACATGTTTTGCCTTCCATTGAACTAATTAAAATAACGAAT
The DNA here is from genome assembly GCA_018904235.1 of Lordiphosa stackelbergi. Taxonomy (NCBI): domain Eukaryota; kingdom Metazoa; phylum Arthropoda; class Insecta; order Diptera; family Drosophilidae; genus Lordiphosa; species Lordiphosa stackelbergi. The sequence continues at coordinate 44,056 of JAEIFU010001300.1, forward strand.
TAGCAACAACAACAAAGAACAACAACAACAACAACTATAAATCTTCTGTCACAAGTTGCAAAAGACACAAAGACAAACAAAATTGATTACTTTACTATTTAAGCACTCTCAATGCAGCAACAAACAATTTCCAAAACTCAAAGCAAGACTTTTCACCGCAACTAGAAAACAAAAGACACCATTTTTAAGCCAACTAAATCTACATAAAAAAAACCAACAAAAAATCAATCTAAACTATAATAAATTGTATGTGTGTGTGTTAGTATTAGTGAGCAGCATGGTTTTTAAACAGCAACAAACAATATTTACTTAACAGCCACAGAAATATTACACGAACAAAAAAACAAAATAGTTTAATTTATTGTATTCCCATTTTTTGTATTATTTATTTAAACCCCACACCAACATCATCCGTCTACTGGCAATACTTTTTGTTGTTAAGCATTCCAATTGTACTTACTAAAAAAAAAAACAATTAACAAAATCAAAAGACATTTTCTGGAATTGTTTTTTATCATTAAAAACTAAATAAACTTATGCATACTCTAACGTATAATTATAAATATATTAAACAAACAAAAGATTGTAAATTATGTTTTTATTATCCCCCCCTAATTAAGTAAATTTAAACGAAAATGTATTTGCAAATTTATTAAAAATTAGACAAAATATAACTTAAAACAAAAAACCGAAAAGCAAAATGTTAAATGTTAAAATCTAAAATTGAACACAAAATATTGTTATGCAACTTACAAGAAATTAACCAAAAAAAAAAAACCAAGACACACACGAGTAAAACGTTTTTAATTATCCAAGAAGCAATCACAGAGACAACTTTTTACAAGTATTCGTTTGCTGAGTTTAGTGTTTTTTCATTCAGTTTAGTTTATGTTACAATTATATATGCATATAAACTGATAAACTGAAAACGAATAAAGAGTATTTAAGGTAAAAACGTTAGTTTTATTCATCAATTCGTTTGTAAAATGGAAACCGACGGCTCTTGCATTATCTGTTGTATTTTGGCCTCGGGCACCAAAACGCCATTGGCCATTAGAGTGTGCACAATGCCCTCGTGTTTGTTGCCACTGGAGCGTGCCTGTAGCACAAATTGTGTGTCCTGCAGCTGGAATTTGGTATCGGTGCCATTGTGTACAAAAACCGACTGCAATAGGGAGAACAAAAGTTTGATTAGATTAACTAAATGTTGCCTTTGTTGAAAACTCACCTCTTCGTGTCTTAGTTCATCATTCACATATAAACTGAGCGTATCCAGTTTAAGCATAATGCGATACTCCTGTGTCCCACAAGTACTTAACCAAAGTCTATACTGACGCGTCAACTCTTCGGTATATTGATCATGCGGTTTGCCATCAATATACAAAGAGTATTCATATTTAAAACCAGGCGCAGGATCTACTCGAATAATGCAGCGGGCTTGCTCTATGTGAAATGTGTCCTCACCCACCAGCTTAAACATCCAATCTCTTCGTAACACTTCCTGAAATTGCAAAAAAATTAAGGGTATGTTTAATCAGCTATCGGAAATGTGAGCAGAGAAGTTGAAGTTGATAAAATATTAGTACACATAACAGAAAACAGAATACGTGTGAATAGCAAAATGTTTTCGCCCCCTGGGAGGAACCAGAGGCCATCGCTGCTTTGAAGGTTGCCCGGCTGTCTTTAAAGTACCTTTGTAGCAACTTTTCTTCTTCCTACGACACGGTTCTCATGGCCGACCCCTGATTTAATAGCTCATTAACGACTCGGAAAGCTTTAACGACTAATCCTAGCCTTTAACTGATTCAATATTTATTCGTTCAGGGCTTATTTAAACCAGCGTTGTTATTTACACATACACGAGCCGAACGTATGCTGAAGCTGAGACCAAAAGAGTAAACAGGCCTTCAGTCGCTGGTTAGCCTTCGATGCGCTTTATTTTTGCACACCAATACACTATCACTTTTTGGTCTCCTCCTCGTTGATAATTGCTCATTTAAACTATTTAGATTTAGATTTCCAAAGGCCTATGCGCGCCGCTCTCATTTGTAGTTGTCGTATCCGAGAGCTCTGCGCATAGCACAAACCGAAGTAAAGCACAATAGCCACCGTATTTTTACTCTCTTCTTTGTCTTGCTCTCCTATGCTTGTGGCCAAGCTGAAGCAAAAACTAATTTGTATGTGGTGGTAGATTTTGTTATTAGCGACGAATGATCTCGTTAAAAAAAAAAACTCACTGTGTTTTAAAATATGACTTTCTTCATATGCATTGGTGTCTCCTTCTCTATTAAACTGGGCACCTCTGATTTGGAAGATGTAAAGTCGATGCTTCGAACGGAGATATATATGTATTAGGGTGTCCCTCATTCAGTGGCGTCGCTGCCGCAAAGCAGTGTTGTTTACTCAGAAGATAGGGACGCGGCGGCATCTGGCTTAGAATGACGTCCCTTTTCAACGCAAAAAGCTAATTGAGATTGAACGATTTTATTTAGACACCTTAAGGCTAAATATTACAATTTTCTATTACTAGTTGAAGTAACTTATAATTGTGGGGGAAGGATTATTCTACGTATTATTTTGTTGCATGTTTTGGAGTTTGTTGTAGATTGAACGATGGAACTCTAGTTTTGATAATTAGATTCTGTCTAAAGCAGCCCATCCACACTCGAATTTGTTCGACAAATTTGTTTTGTTCGCCGCAATGTTCGTCGTTAGTGGAGACAAATTTTCTATCTTGCGAGTGTTTGTGCGAACATGTTCGTCAATGGATGCGAGCATTTGCACGAACATCATTTGTCAAATATATTTGTAGAGTAAACACGTGCCCAAGCTATTCTAGGCCTACTCACTCTCTCGCCCTCTTGACAACTTGTTAAATTTCAGTCAGTAAGCAACTGTTGAAAGCAAAGCATCTCCGCGGTCGAATTTTTTTGTGTTTTATTTGGTAGCCTAATAGGCTTTGTATTGAAATATATTACGCTCTCGCTCTCTTTGACACAAATATAAGGGGGGGTTGTGAGAGAGCGAGTGAGCCTACCTTGTTTAGTATACCTTGCACGTGCCGAAATGAGTAAAGAATTGTTGCTGGAATGGATTGAATGCCCCCCCAAAAATATAAAAAAAATGCTTTAAGCTAATTTGTATTGCCATCTAGGCCATGATTTCGTTAGTTATCGCTGCCATATTTTCATTTTAACTTGTTGAGATGTTTAAGAAAATGATGTTCGTGAGAAATGTTCGCTAGTGGAAATTTTGGTTAGTGAGCAAATGAATTCTTGTTCGACGAATTTGTTTGTCAAACATATTCGTTTGTGGATGGCCTGCTTTATATAGGAACTTTTGTCAGGAACAAAGTATTGGTGTTGGGAAAGCTATCGATAGCACTATCGATAGTGATATCGATATCGTTCGTCCACTATCGATATTCAAACCATCGTTGGTGCTTCCTCAAAAGTCAAAATAAGTTTAATTAGTGATCTCCCGAATGAATCTTCAGTAAGCTTATCGCTGTAGAGCACATCGCTTCACCTGCCCTACCATAAAATCAATGTTTTAATCGGTTGGGAACCTCAAAAAACAATGAAAGTAAAAATAGGACAAGCTACCATGTCTTCAACTTTTTGGTGTAAATAAGCTTAAGCTTTAGCTCAAAGTTTTAAGTCCAAAAGCTACCTTTTGAGAGAGAGCTTAGAACTGGCCGTTAATTTTGAATGCAAGCATTCAAAAAAAGCGTTTGCGTTGAGCGATGTATTCTCCGGCGATAAGCCTACTGAAGATTCATTCGGGAGAATGATGAAACACAACTTTTTGGACCTGGAGCCAGCTAAACTCACTAACTAAAAATTAGAAAGGTCGACAGACAAATACAAACAAAATAAGTTTAAATATCTCACGGCTGCATAGATTTTTACGACATGTTCGATCAAGGAGCTGTACTACTTGAACTACAAAAGAAAGGGGAGCTGCTGAACCTTGGAATCTGAAATGAAATATTTGATAGCCGGGATAGAACATATTTTGAATTATTTGGGATATCACAAAAGGCAAAGGCCCATTTCTAGTTTGGGTTCAAGAGTAACACAGTAGATCAATGTTATATCTGAGAAAAATAAATGAACTTTTAGGTTAAAATCTTTATAGGTTCATCGACGGAGTATAGTATACCTGTAAAGGAGCTGGTACACAACAGTTTTAAAGGTTTATCAGTTAAGGACGAGAAGTGTAAAATAATTCTAGTTAAGCACCCTATCCAGTGGCGTACGCAGGGGGTTTTGGGGGGTTAAATCCCCCCTTGGGGGAAATTTTTATATGCGAAATTTTTCCTTATACTACAATACAATTTTTGTTCTGAAAACCCCCTGAAAAAAATCCTGCGTACGCTACTGACCCTATCGATGTAATATTATGGAACTTAGCTAATGCATTGCATTTGACTGGCACCTATACTTAGTTACAAGCCAAGCAAAGCTTTAAAAAAAGTGGCGCCATCTATTGCTGAGCTTGGGAAATCACACAACTGATATTATTCAAAGAGAAAATGAAATTTTTTATTAAAATAATTCAAAACCTTTATTTCTTACAATTTGAGAAGTGCACTGGTGTTTTAAACTACGGTCGAGACGAAGTTTTCCTCTCTTTGCACTATTCACTATCTAAAGATTCGACAGTCAGTTTAAAGAGTTTAAAATCAAATTCTGTCTCTTGGTTTTACCTTTTTTCATGCTTTAATCTTTATAATTTTGTTCGGACTACAACCGAACTACCAAAGGATCAGAGTTCAGTATTAATTGTGTTCTTAACCTAGGGACAGAATTTTGTGAATAAAACTAAAAAACGTTTAAACTTCAATCATTCTACAAATCGCTTAAAACTTTTGTTAAGAACAAACATAAATAGTGGAAAATTGGATTTGCACAACTTCTACTAAACGTTAAGCTTTCAACAAATGAGAAGGAGCGTCTGTGGCTCTAAAAATGTCGTCAACTTAAGCACTCAAGTCAGAGCTAAGCTGCGTATTTATTACCATTCCCATATTCACGGTCTTATTGCAATCTTTTTAATGACACTTTTAGCCAAAGTCAACTACATGAGCTCAGGATAGATTGGAGAGGATTGAGGAAGTTTCAGAAAAGTTATAAACAAAAGCCTTTTACCGGTTTCCAAACCGCTAAATTCTGTAATTAAAACTAATTTTGTTTATAATTTCCAAATGCTTTTCCCTTTTTGTTAGTTTCCTATTTCTGTTCTGTACACTAGCTTTTGCTCCTTGCCCCCCTCCTTGAGGTGCATGGGGCAAAGTAACTTACCCGACCATTGACCCAAATCATACGCCTTCCACTGGTGGTGCCATGTTCCAACTCGATGCGATACATCTATAAGAAAGAATTTCAGTTTTGAACATTTAACTTAAAGTATTTTTGGTTTTCTTAACCTTGCCATTAATTGGGGCACACCATTGGGCCACAATATTTTGTTTATTATAACGCTGAGCCTCCGGCACATGATCCTGCGTCATGATGGGTTGCGTTGAAAGGTTTTCCAAGCGTAAGGTGGGCGATAGAAAGGACATTGGCTTTTCCAAAAAACCAAAACTAAAATCAATAAAGTAAATGATTAGTTTTAGGTAATTGCATTAAAAATGCAGCAAGTTGGGGGCGGGGTGGTGGGGGTTAGTTGTGGGTTAAACCTTTTAACGAAGTACGAGTATGTACTTATTTTTGTTCGGCCAACCGCAAAAGCGAACCGCACGCTAAACAACACACAAAAGAACTAAAAGAAAATACTAGTTGGCTGCCTTCGAGCACCGCATGGCGCCAAAACAGAGTTGGGTGAATGTGTGTGAGTCTCCCTGTGTGTGTGTGTGTGTGTGTGTATCCACTTCTCCACACTCGCTAGCATAAAAATAAACTTTGCTTTTAGCCCCGCCAAGTATGCAATTGTTTTTGCATTGCAATTGGCCTGCCTTGAGTTGGCTCACAATTTATTGTATACACATTTTGCGGGTTGACAATTATATGTCCCAAAGGGAATGGTTATGGCCGAAAATTTGTCGCAGTTTGGCAGTTTATTGCCATGTTTATGGCGTCATTATTTCTGGCCCATAAATACACGCCGAAAATGCTAATGACCATGGTCGGTCTTGTATTTCAATCGTCGACTATTGATAAATGGGGTTTTTTTTTGGGGCCAGCAGCAGCAGCAGAAGGAGCGCATCATAAGTCAAATGTTTAGCACTTCAATTGTAGGATGGAAATGGGTATGAGGGAGGGGGGGGGGGGGGCAGGAGAAGAACATATGCCAGTGCCAACGGCACGCGAAGGTCATTGGCAAAGCGCCGTTTGAAGTCGCTTACAGTTATAGTTATTGCTGCCAACAAACAACAAAACACACACAAAAGATAACCCAACATTTGACAAGGACAAGGCGCCCCCCTCGTCATCCTCCCATCAGGGAGAAAGCAAAGTGTCAGCCAGTATGTGTGTGTGTGTGTGTGTGTGGGAGTGTAATTATTAGTGCTTTATACAGACATTCGTTTTTTTGACGCTTCAACTTCTAGCACTAGGGCACAGTGGGACATAAGCCAGTAAAAACTTAACAGAATTTTTATGAAAACAGTTTAAAATTCAGTTTATTTTACTGAACTTAGCTAGACAATCAGGTTTGAATAAAATCCCGAGGGGTTACCACATCTATGATTTAGGATTTTTCTTGATAAAGTTTCTTTAAAATTTTAGGATAGTTGTATTATATCCAAATATTGTTTTGGGGTAAAGTTTAAAGCAGGGAATCACCGAATACCGAAAAGAACCGTTTAAAACTCAGAGCCGGAACCGAAACCAGAACCAATATTTTTAATTTTTGGTATACCGGTATCCGAGAACCGTTATTTTTAGGACCGAAAAGAATCTAAACATTGTACCGGTACAGTTTCGGTTCTGACTATGTTACAACAACAAAGGTATATTTAATTTTAACGCTTTCTCACTTAAGTTCTGTTTTTGCATGTTCGCTTCCTGCTAAGTCTTAGAATTTTGCCGTTTTGTTGCAAAGCGAAATTTTTTGTAATCGCTATGGCCAGCTTTGTTAAAATTTCTGAAGGAACTTGATCTTCCAAAGTTGTAAAGGGTGATTCATTAGGAGATTTTTTTTCAATATTGGTTATTTAGATATCACGCGTAACTGGTGTTAAGGATTGTTTGACAAATCATCATGGAAAGACTGACATCGCAACCACGTTTCCAATGCTTTTTTCGCGTCAAATTTCGTTAAGGAACATTTTTTTACATTGTCGCATTTAAGCTGATGAGCAACCCGAAGAGACTATCGAACTACTGTTACATCCACAAAAATGCACTGTTTGGTATGGTTAATGCTCATCGTTCCGTATTTCTTTGAAAATGAGGCCGGAGAGAAAATAACCGTCAATGGCGAGCGCTACTGCATCATGATAAATGAGTTTTAGTTACCTGAATTTGAAGTCCTTGATGTCACGACATTTGGTTTCATTTCGGTAAGCAGCTTATTTAGCGTTCCGGACCTGTCAACTGCCCGCCCAGATCATGTGATATCACACCGTTGATCTTGTTCCTGTGGGTTACGTCTATTCAAAAGCATTTGTACATAAGCCAGCTACGATTCCAGACTTGACATACCAGATTAAAACGTTTACGTAAGAGTTTATAATGAATAAATTAAAAGTTAAGATCAAAAGGTCAAAAAGAAAAAACGCGAAATTTGACCAATTTTAAAATGAAGATTTGATAGATGGCAGTTTTACAAGAAGGGGGCGTACCAATGCACCCTGGTACCTGCTAGTTGTTTACAAAGTTCACCTAGTTCGGTATCGACCAGTTGAACCAACGTGGAGTTATAAGCTTATCTAAATTCTGTGACACAACAATAACAATATTGCAGAGAACGGAAAACCTGAACCTAATGGTAGTGGTATGTCTGGACAGGCTGCTTCAGAATTGTCATGAAAATTGCTAAACGATAGTGCCCAAAAGCAATAAATATTCAAATAGCAAAAAGATACTTTATAGTTGCAGTAGGAAATCACTGTGATTAGAGCGAGTCGACCATATTCCCAAATGTATCCAGAGAACGTAACACTATAGGAAATTTTGCCATTTATTAGGCATAAACCCTTTTCCAAAAGTGCTTAAAACTTAAATTTTTTGCGTCATTAGTTCACAAATACATCAGTCTTCAATGTTACGGCCCACGAATTTTGATTTAAAAGAGCACTGTTAACTAAGCAACTGCTAAAGTCAGGTTATGCTAACGAATGATAGTTCAATGTTAAGTGTATGTTTTTCTGTTGCAATTTGCAATGGCCATTTATCAATAAAAACAGAAAGTTTTATCGAATATTTTTGATGGAATGTACTCGTTGTGGTATGTACTATGTTTTAGTGCCTTTTGATCTGTAAAAATTCATAGTGGTCCCTGAATTTGTAGGTATTTGTGGTTCATCTCACTAAAACAAATTTGGAAACTAACTTACACTTTGCAAAGCCCTACCAAATTTTGTTTAAAATTGTGACTTTTACCATCTTTAAGAGCTATCAATTCAGCTTCTGTTTCACTTTTCCGCAACCGCAATTATGTACAATTCTTTGCATAATTTCCCTTTTTAAGACTCAATCTAATTTTCTGCAATGCCTACTTGCAGGCCAAATGAAAAAATGTAACGAGTCGAGAAGATGTTATTTTTGATTGCTTAAGAGAGGGGTTGGGCCAAAGTCTTTAAGTCGCCTATGAAAGATATTTAAAAGAAATAAGGAAGGATATTTTGTGCAATTCTGGCGATGAATCGCGGAATTTTAACCGAATAGTGCAACAATTTGAACGCAGAAAATCAATTCTTAGCCATTGAGAATGACCCAGAGTGTCGTTCCAGATGGTCATTTACCCTAAAGCGTTTTAGAGGTCGTAGAAAGTAAAAAACGACAAGCTGACCATGCAGCAGTTCTTAAGATAGTGTTAATAAGGCCTTAATAGGCAAACATGATCCGAAATTTAGTGTCTCACCCAATCTAGAATCCTTTGCGGTCTTCCATCTACGACGCATTGGCATTAATTTTGGATCACTAAAGAAATTATCAGTTAGAAATGACAGTAAGAACAGAACAGAAATCGCAAAAAATGAATGAGCCGCATTTTTTTCTAAGGAAACCCGAAATTCCATAAATTTTGCGGGCGAAAAATAGGTTTCTTATTACGCGTCCATAAATGTGCATACATTTTGATTTGAAATAGCAAGAAAACAAAAATTTTGAGGTTCAAGCGCTACCACGTTCTTGTTTTCGCACATATAGCCCAACGGTATACATAACCTAAAGCAAAAAACTAGACCGCAATATCTTGCTTAGTTTTTAAGTTATTAATTAATGCCTGATTTTTGGGAAAATTTCCTTTAGTGCGTAAGTGAGAGCGAACAGCTGACCCAAATGTGTCTGAAGCGCGTAAGGGAGAGCGAACAGCCGACTAATTTCTGACAGAAGTGGTGTCGACTAAGTAAATGTTCTCTCACTTATCAACATACTTGTTGCTTTTCACACATCAAACACTTGCAAATTTCGCTATATATCTGCCAAATTGGCAGCGGAAATTTTTTCTAAAAATTCTGACATCGAAAAAGTCGAAAAATAAAGTTAAGCTAAGGTCCCACAGGCAAATAATTTGCCCAAATTTTGATGGAAAATTGACTAAATAGGCCAACTTAAGAAACTTTTTGGCTATTTTTGATCAAATTGCTTATGTATGGAACCATAGATTTAGTTTTAAGTTGTGCAAAATCTGTAATCATGGCTATTTAGATAAATTTTTATGAAAATTTGGGCAAATTATTTGCCTGTGGGACCATAGCTTTAAGTAAATAAAGTGCTATGGGACTAATGGAATTATGTTTCTTGTTTGAAGGGTTCAACGACTGATACAATTTTATGGGCCAAGGCTGTAAGAATCTAAAATAGTGCAAATACTTCGAACCCGTTGTAAAGTCTATGATTTAGTTCGAATATTCCATAATAAGGTTCGATAAATTATAATGTCTAACCATTCAAACGTCCACTTCTAAAAGAACCTGTTGGAAAATTGAAAACGACTCTTTACTACAATGCTTCGATAATGGACCTTAACAAAAGATTTCTCCTGATAAATTTTTAAAAAACTAAGAAAATACGTTTCAGGTCAGGAAGGTCATCATACATTTATTGTGGACACGCCTGACCCGCAGAGACAGCTTAGGTTAGCTTTATTTTTTCACTTACTTCATGTCCTCGCTCTTTTTAGCCAACCCTGAAAAAAAAAAAATTTTCATTTCACCAAATTTTTAAAATTTCCAATTGTTTTCACATTTTGCCCCACTGTAGAAACATTTGTGCTTGCTTTTTTGTTTATTGCATAGCCTACTTTCCCGCTGAATTGTTAGACCACTTTTTTCTGCTAGTTGTACACTTTTTATGCAAATATTTCGTTTGTGTTTTCCCAAACGTGTTGTCTTTGTGGCTCATCGCACCAAATTGCGTGTCCGCTGCTATTTGGTGTCAGCCCGCCCGGCACCCAACAAAATGTCGTCCACAATTAATTTCCGTAGATAATTGCCTGTCGATAACAACACACGGAGCGAAAACAACTTCTAACCGAACATTAATCAAATGTTAGTCAGAAACCAAAGAGCTGTTGGATTTAATCAGAGACAAAGTGAAAGTTATTATTTTTATTTCGCTTAAACAGAAATTGAATTGTGTGCGCTTAGCTAATGTAGATGTATATATAGAATTAGATGTGGAGTCATTCTGTTTAACCAGCTAAATAATAATACTGTTCACAACGCCAAAGAATTTTTCAACATTTTAATTTGATTGAAACTTGAATATTTATCGATTTATAACAACTAACATAAACGGCTAATATCTCTGGTTCAATTAATCTATACAAAATGGGGAACAAATTTGAACAACGCTGGGCGTAAAGTAGGCGCTATAATTGTAATTAAATCGGTATGATTAATGGTATTCAAGGGGGGTGGTTAAGGGTTAATATATACTATATATATATATATCGATTTCTAAATACTTATAAACAACGCTAATTGCACTATTCTTGTTTTGTATTAGTTATGCTAGGCGATTTCAAAACACACTGGCGGTCATAACTGTGAGATTCAGTGTGGGCGAAAGATATTGCATATGGAAGGAAATATCATTATTAACTTAAGTAGGTCTAACATAATATTGCTGGTTGAATTATTTACAAAATTACAAATAGCTTAATAGAATCCAGCGATGAAAAAAAAGAGATAAACGGCTGGTTTCTGTTTATGTTTAATACTAAGTGCGAGTGACTTAATGAAGCATTTGAGTATGTTTACTAGTTTTGATTGTAGCTGTTTAATGATAATTGTTGGAGTGTTGTTAAATGATAAGCTTATAAAATTAAGATAATTATAAACTGTTGAATGAATATTTCCTAAATGATAACGAGTCAAAAATTTAAGGCAGCTTCGAAGATTTTCTAGCTCAAACCGAATTCAACCTATTTACAAACATTAAAAGAAGTTTGTTATAGTTTTCAAAATCAGTCAGTAAAAGCTAAGTGTTTATCGCGTTAAGCACCCAAGAACACCTTAACAAAACTGAGACAGGTTTCTGTATAAAGCTGTGGTTCAACACCAAGTTTTTTTAAAAAACGTTTATCTAATAAGGTAATTATTCAAAATGGAAGTATGCATTAGACCGTACCTGCCTTATATGAAAAGTACTTTTTGTCTAGTTCTTAGCACAAAAGGTTCAAAAAATTCGCGTATTTTTAGAAAATTGTCAAAAATACAAAATCAATTAGGTTTATGGCCTGAGAAGGTTTTAAAGTTCCAATTTCCCCTTATTTTGTTTTGAGCTGCAAGAAACGTCATAGTAGGCAGACAAAAACCTTGTGAAAATTGTAAAAAAAAATATTTTAACATGTCGTACAATTGATTCAGCAACACAATCGGATGGCACCAAATTGATGATTATTTTGATTATATTGCCTTCAGACTACACAAATATGTATTGTAAAGGGAAAAATATTAATGGCATATTCAACTCTGCACTTATAGTTTATATAATCAAAGTGATTACTAAAAATTAAGTGATTTATGAAAAAAATGTTAAGGTTCCTACCGAGAATTGAACTCGGTTCGCCGGATTCAAAGTCCAGAGAGCTTATCACAACCAAGGTATACTAAACAAGGTAGGCTCACTGACTATCTCTCTTTCTTGACAAATTGATAGATTTCAGTCAGTAAGCAACTGTTGTAAGTAAAGCATCTCTGCGGACGAATTTTTTGTGTTTTACTTAGTAGCTTAGTAGGCTTTGTATTGAAATATATTACTCTCTCGCTCTCTCCGACACAAATATACGGAACTCTGAGAGAGCCTACCTTGTTTAGTATGCCTTGATCACAACAGCATTGAACATATAATTTAACATGAAATATTAAATATATTTTTTCGACACTCTTGTAAAAGGTCTCTGTCTACATTGACAATTCAATGATAAATAAAGGAGAAACTGGAACTTTTAAAGCCTTCTCGAGGCCATCAAACCTAAATATATGTGATTTTTGATAAATTTTCTATGAAATATACAGAATTTTTGAGCCAAGTTGTGCAAAGATCGTCACATGTTGAATATGGTATGGAGAAAAGTCCGGTCTAGTGTGCATACATTAAGATCCATTTGGAATTGAGAGCTTTATTATATACTTTCTTTGATATTCAAATATCCATTTTTTCATATCCCTTGTACCATTTTCAGCTCCGTTGGATGAAAATCTAAGATCAATTCAACATTAAATGGAAATTATTTAAACTAACCAATTTAAATGGATATCAAAACCATCCAATGGATCAACAACAAATATACTTTGTATTTCTGAGTGGAAATACTTTAAAAGTAAAGTGATTGTTTTAGTGACCTTTTTGATTGAAAATCGTAGAACTTTTTAAGGCAGGCTATAGGTCATTAAGTTATGGATATTGTCCATAACTTTTCTAAAACAAGACACGCACAACACAACAGAGGAGGTAGGTTGACAGTATAACGCAATTTCATGAATACCAATTCAATCTTCAGCTGTCTGCGATTGTCCTTAGGCCCACCGCACACAGAATGACTAGTAGAGCTAGGTTTACGAATTTTTTCATACAAAATGCTCCGCTAAGCTAAGCTGTTAGTGTCGGGCTCCTTTGTGCTCTGTGGTTTGATTTTCCAAAGTTGATATTCTACTCTCCCCCCCCCTTTTTTTTTGGGGGGGCCTTTTGTTTTTTGTACCACAACAGAATTGTATTGTAGCAAAATCTGACATCAGCAAACGCCAAAAAAACTAAGGCTTTGGTGTGTGTGCATCCTGTTATCGGCCCTTTTTTTTTTTGTGGGGGAATTTTTTTTCCCCCACCAACACAAAAATAAAGTAAAAAGGTGAGAATTATTTGAGATCCTAAGAAAAGGGACGTATTGAATTGAAAATTTGCGTAGAGTTTAGAGAAAATGTAGAGTTAAATTCTCGAAATTACTCAAGGGGACGATTAAGGGACGGGACGGATGAGACTTTGTTCGAAATTGAATTGAAAACTGGGGTTTGAATTTGAAGTGAAGAACAAGTTGGTCTGATATGAGATCATTTTCTGAAATTAACCGACGCAATTTTACTTCACAAAGTCAAAGTTGAACCCAAGAATTAATTAAAAATGTTGAATGCTCAAAACGTTTAGAATCTAACGAATCTAGACCTTCATAATATTAAGAAAACTATCAAAATACATTAACTAAAGTTTTGACTTATGTTTTTGAAACAAACTTCTAACACTAAACAGAAATAGTTTCATTTATAGCAACAAAAACCCCGGTTTGAATGCTACTCTGTACTCAAACTATTGGTTACTGTGTTAGAAGCGGGGAGGAAATCTCTCTCACTAACATTAGCCAAAGCCAAGATTGGGGAACACAACACAGTCACAAAGGTACTGGCAGCCAGCACTGTTCTTATGTGTGACGGATTTTGCTGTAAAGTCGTTTTGGGGAATTCCCAAACGATTATGGCAGCTCCGGCATGGAGTAAGAGTCGTTGGGGCCAGTACATTAGGCGCAGGTCACTGAAGATTTGGTAGAGGTACCAATGAAACAGCTGTATGACCACCTAGCCTTCTTTGTGGTGTGTTAAGTTAAGTCCTAGAGCCAGCGTACTATTGATGGTTTAAACTTCTTTTGTGTTTGACATAAATTACCTAAAGTCATCTGGTTTGAGCTAGAAAAACACCCCGTTTACTGCTTTCATTTACGTTTACATTCAACAGTTTCATTAGCATTTGCAGACATAATCTCATAAATAGCTTAAGCTGGTTTCAAAGGTCACTTAATGGGCAACTGCCTGGAATCTTTCGGTTTACTAAAACTTTCCCTTCAGTTTTCTTAAATGCTTTGTTATTTGGCAGTTAAGGATTGATCTATCTAACTGGTGTTTGGGTATTTTTTTTTGACCGCCAGTGTTTTGTGTGTGAGTTTTGTTATGGCTTTTACGAAAGTGTTAAATACTCTAAGTGGGAGCGGATGGAGGCGCTGGAAAAATGCTTTTAGAAAAATGCACAAAAAGTCTTCGGTCTCGTGTGTTTTGGAGTGGTGGTGCTGGTGGTGGTGGTTGGTCCATTCATTCATTTTCTAGACAACATGATCTGGATAACAGTGCCGCAATTAAGCAAAATACGTTTGGCATCACCTAGCTTGGCATTGGTCAAATCATAGCCATCGATTTCCAAAAGTTTATCGTTAAGGCTAAGCAGGCGGGCGGCATTTGAGTTGGGCGTTATGGAGCTGACAAAGATGCCCACCTGAAAGGGAAATGAAATGTTATTTAAGCCATAGAAGTTAAGATAAACAATTAATCACCTGATTAATTAGCTCGGCAATGTCAAAGCCCAGGTTATGCTCCCATTTAAGGGTGACCTGTTTGACTGTGGGATTTTTGTGTACACCAAAAATCCAAGTGGATTTCTTTTTGGAGTTATTATGGGTGGCGCTGGAGTTGAGCGAGTGCTGGGACAAAGTTTCCTCCAGCTCCAGCTCTTCCTCCTCCTCCTCTTCGGCCTCCTCTTGCTGCTGTTCGAGCTCCCTTTGCAGCTCTTCAATATTATTTTGATAATCCAATTGCTGCTCCTGTTGCTCTTGACTTCCTATGGCTGTGGTCTTGAAATTACTATTCAAGGCATCCAAATGCTGTTGCTGTTGCTTACGCTGCCTCATGGACTCATAGAGGGTTAAATCTTCGGCCGATTTCTTGGTATAAACACGGGCTATGTGATACGGTGGCGGCTCTAGACGTGGTGGAGGTCCGGCCGGTGATACCGGCTGCAGTGGCTGCAGTTCGTACTCCTGTTGGCCATTCAAATGAGTGGTGGGAAGCGGCGTGGCCGCATTTGCCTCCACATACAGCTGTTGATAGTGCGACTCGTAATTGACCAAAGGATAATAATCCTGTACCTCTGGCTGGATCTGACAGGGCATTATGCTTGTATCACAGTGATTCATTTGTCCATTGGGCACCACCACACGTGCCTCACGCACCTCGCTGGCAGCCGTTGCCTGGGATTGTCTCACATATTTGGCCATTTGTCGCAACTCCTTGGGATAGGGTGTGGGCGAGCGCATTAATCTCACCGAACCGGGCATTTCGGCGGGCGTGGCATAGGCAGGATAGGGCGGGGCAGCCTGTGGCTGTGCCTGGGGTGGTTGGCTCTGCTTGGCATTACTCAAAATGGTGGCCTCTTCGGCAAAGCATATCCGACGCGAAGGACTCACATGTGTGGACTCATCTTGATTGGCATACACAAATTCATATTGCTCCTGGGCCTGTTGCTGGGCCTGCAGGCTGTTCATTTTGAAGGTTACCTGCGGCAGCATAAAACAGGTAAGTTGCGTTTTGGTGGTAGCATCCAAATATTGCAGCGGCACCAAGGGTTGACTCTGATTATCACTTAACCACAGCGAGGTGAGATTCACCAAGCTCAACATGGACACGGGCAGAGCATTAATATAATTATTCACCACATTTAGCACACGCATTTTACCCAGATTTCCTATATTCTGTGGCAGAGCAGACAACTGATTATTGGCCACACTCAGCACACTCAACTGCTCACAACTGCAAATCTCATCGGGCAACTGACGCAGCTGATTGTCATCAGCGAACAGAAAACGCAGTCGTCTCAGCATGCCAATGGTGCTGGGCAATCTCATCAGCTTATTGTGACTCAAGACCAGCTCCTCCAGCTGTTCCAAATAGCTAATACTATCGGGCAGCTCACTCAAACCATTCGATTCACATTTGAAGGTAACCAAAGATTTCAGCATGCCCACACTAAAGGGAAAGGCCTCCAGATTATTGGAGCAAATGGACAATACTTCCACATTCCGCCAGTTGCTTAGCTCATTGGGCAGAGTGTCCAGCAGATTGCCATTGGCCTCGAAATGCTGCAGATCTTTGAGTTTGCCTATATTGGCCGCCACTCGACGTATTTGATTGAAATCAATCCAAAGCTCTCGCAACGATTTCAATTCTCCCACAACTTCGGGCTGAAATAAAGGGTATTATAAGGTATTGTCAAGTTATGAAGGATCACACTTACCAGCTCTGTAAACTCATTGCCTCCTATATCCAATCTCTGCAAATTCATCAAACGCACCATGGACTTGGGTAGGGTAATCAAATTGTTGAGTCTCAACTCTAGAATTCTTAAATTCACCAAACGTCCAAAGTTGGCGGGCAGAAATTCCAAATAGGTTTCATTTAGTAGCAACTCTTGCAGTGAAATGATGGAAGTAATGGCATCCGGCAGACGTTGCAAACTGTTGCAACTCAAATCCAAATGTGTAAGATGTTTACACGATTTGATCTCTTCGGGCACGCTGACAATTACTATAAGAGGAAAGGAATGTCAATTTTCTATAATATATTTATATTCTCATGAGTTCTACAAACGACTTGGAACCAAAGACGACCCGAATCACACCGAAATGGGATTCTAGAAGAAGTCAACAATAAAGCTAAATATGAAGAAGTGGATATAATCCTAAAGGAATGCCTTTTTGTTACATTGTCTATCTTAGGGGTATTCAACATAGACCTTACGGTCCCATTGTGAGGTCAGAAGTGTTTTGATTCAGTACCAATTCTAGTTCTAGTTTCTAGCCCACTGCGGGATATGGATGACAAATGCTTATATAGAGCTTCGTGTGTCAAGCAAAATGTGGACATAGGCCTTGTGTTCACCAGCACAAATCGATGAGAAAAATATCGATGGATCTAGTTCGATTGTTGCGGTGAACGAATTTGATGTGCAATCAAGATAGCTAATTATTGCGATTTTAATAGATGAACAATAGCTTTCGCGCATACCATTTTTTGCTAATAATTCCATTAATGCGTTCAGCATAAGCCAATCAACTTGTTTTCGATGGATGATGTTTGATGTATGCTGGTGAACAAGGCCAAAGTTTCTTAATGATATTTTGGCAATATTCGCGAATAGAACTTAACCTTATTTACAAAAGTTAACAAAAAGTGACTAATATAATACAGACCCTTAGAGCAGTACGCCAAACGCCTGAGATAACAGTTAGCACCAGCATCAGGTCTTGGGACTAAGTCGTCTTCCTGCTGGGGAACCAGCAATGTGAACAACAATTATTGTTTCCTTTTGCTCCGAAGAAATTTAACAGCCTTTTTCATAGTTGGTATTGTGTCTGACAAATCGCTCTGCGGCCACCTTTTTTGCCTGCTCTGAGTCACACAAGCCACACACAAACAAATAAAGAAGCAAAAAAACAGCGTTTACGCTGATCCTTTCATTTTTTTTTGCTCATCTGCTGACTGTTTTATCTGTTAGCGCTCAGTTGAATGAGCGCCACAAGAATAGCTGACAGTCAATGAGCAAACAAAAAAGTGTTCTGCTCAGAAGAAGAAGAGAGAAGCGTGGTTTTTCGGTTATTTTAATGCGCAGACCGTGAAAAACGGTCAACTGTTATTTGCGAGCTCTGCTATCGTTTGATTGAAAGTGGTCTTAAAGAAAGACCTTTAGGTTGTTTTAAGAGGACCTTGCTTTCAAAAGGGCAGCATGAATGGAGGCATGAACATTTGGAATAAAACACCGAAAGATAGCCCAAATGGGGAAGAATGCTGTGGTGTAAAGTTTAAAGAGATAAGCCCAGAGCAATCCTGGCTCACACCCGTGGCAACAGATCGTTACACACTTAAAGCTGCTGGCTAACATAATGGAGTTCCCAAGCCATAGCCCCTGGGGCACGAACACACTAGCCAATTCACACCGAATGCTTGCTGAAGACCATGCTTCATTGTGTGTTAGAGAGAGAGACATAGTCACATCACTGTGTACTTGGGGAACCCTGCTCCATAACTTGTTATTAAATGAGCACAACAGGAATAGCTCAACCGAGAACAGTCAACTAAAAACCATAACGCACAGAAATGAAGTGAAAAACGGTCAACAGTTATTTGCGTTAAAGCTCTGGTCGTAATTAAACGCACATTATATATAAATAAGACATAGAAGAGAAAGTTTCTAAAGAAGTTTCTGATAATTTTTGAATTCTCTTAGAGTTCTTTAATTAAGATCTTTCGAATATTCTTCCCCATCTTTAAACACAAGTGGAAAATCTCCAGATACCAGATGAAAAAGAACTCTCTCATGTGTGATAGGGAACCGTTTTTGTTGATTTTGAGGTTCTGTAATAAGTTCGAATGGACTTTAAAAAAAACGTGCTAACAGAATTAAAATCTATCAGTCCTGTCACCGTATCCGAATTAAATTGATTATATTTGGTAAGAGCTGTGATTTCTAAGAGACGATTAAAAAATTCGGGAGAATCTTTTTGTCATCAAGAGGTTCCAATAAAGGTAAATGGGGCTTTGAAGTTTAAAGCTGAAGAACACAGTCGGTTTTTGGAAGCGAGAACATTTAACAATTCTGATTCCGCATGATTTAGTCGGAATCGAAAACAGGAACAGGCCTGTATGTAACTCACATTTAAGTAAAGAGTTTGATGGACACTGTCGGGATTTATATTTGGTTTTAACGAAATTTTCAAATTGTTCAGTATCAATTTAGATATTTCTTTTATCTGTTCGTTCGCTATTGTTGCTGAATATGTGATTACGTTCGCTTACTTAGTTGCCGGGAAGGAATTGTATCCCTCCTCAAGCCAAAAACCACTGTTTCTGTAAAGTACTGGACCGAAATAATCATTTTTTACTAGCGGTTGCATCCCTGTTAGAAAACTTGGGAATAATCTTAAGTGAAAAACTTTCATAATAATTATTTTGACAAGTTTTGGAGTTGTGAGTATCGGTAAGTATCGAGCCTTCTTGTGTACCGATAGATCCATCTAGAAGATTTTTAAAATCCAGTTCCTCGTCTACATCTATTCTAAGGTTCTTTGAATTAGATCAGGGAGAGTAATGATGTTATCGCAAGTATACCAACAAAATAGAAATTCAATATTTGTTCGTGTGTGTAATTGTCTGTGGCCGTGAAAATTGTAAGTCTGCACTCGCCAACAACAAAACTTTAGCTCGGAAAGAAAGGAGTAGAGCTGTGACGGTCCATTTTATTAATGTCCACAGTCGTACATATTTGTATGCTCAGCAGTGTACATGTAGATAAGCAGACCGCTATCGTCAAGCGTGGTCTGATTCTAAGCTTTGGTTTATCTCACCAATACCACTGCGTTGCTAATTGCGAAGCGATTGCACTTTTGACGGAATCAATGCTTATGATATGATGAATTCAGTGGAAAATTAAGCATTGCGCAGGTCAGGTTGTCTAGAACTTTGAAGCACCGAAAAGGCCAGTCAAGGACGTGGAAATTTCCCCACATGGCAGTTATATATGTTTTAATAAATCAAAGTAAGTAAAGTATAAGTGATAAATTGTAAATGAAAAGGTTATTCTTTTCATAACCCCAAAAGGAAACCAAGTGAGAGTTAGAACTGATGCATAAGGTTAATTAAAATTTTTCCTTAGTGCTTTATAGTGCAGTTGCTGCTCTAAGCCAGGCTTCTAATCATGCCTTCGTCTGGGTATTGCTGCATTCATGGTACAGAAACCTTAAGATTCTCGTGTTGAGCCCCATAAAGGTAAAGAACTGGTGATGTAACCTAATCTTATTAAGAGGATCAGGGAAGCGATCTGCTGTTGAAAGAAAATCAATTCAATTTCTTAAGTTTCTTAAGTATTATAATTTTTATACTGCAATTTTGTTCTTTGCTAATCTTGTTTTTGAAACCAGGTTGGAGCATCGTTGCAACAGGCCTGCATGCATTGATGGAATTCATGCTATAATCCTAATCTTAACTTGGTATTGCCGTATTAAACAATCTTTTTAAATGAATTACCAGATGATCACGCCTGAAGTATGTTACAATTCTGTTAAATGCCTTTGGCCTTATTAGAATTTATAATGAAAATTAAATGAAGTTTTGCTGAAATGGATTTGGAGTAAAGCTAAAGGGATTGAGTATTGAAGAGGAGCATCATCCCCTTAGGTTTAACAAGCAATAGAGACGAAAGGTGTTAACATGGTTGGGCGGGTAATAGGGGCTTGAACACCTCACACCCAGAGATGCATACGACACTTGGTTTATTATTTTGTAACACCTCTTGGCCCGCTTAGCACGATTCTCTTCTTGTGTGTGACAAATAGAACCGACAAAAGATCCCTCCCCCAGTGCTAACCAACAACGATCGTCGTCTTGTAGTTCGTGGTATGCTTAACAGCACCACCACGTTAACCAACAGTCACATTACAGAGCTCGCACATGAATTTGCTGTCGTTTTATGCGTCAAACATCAACAAATGCGTGGCTTGCGGAATGGGCTAGACCATTTTAGCGGTGTCAACGGAAAATAGAAGGTGTAGACTTATCTTTTAAGAAAAAGTGGCAAACTTTGTAATATTTTATGAGTTTAGATTGTCATGAAGGCTAAATATTCGTTAAAAACGGTAAAAATATCGAAATTTGTAAAATTCATATATGAAATTGGAATGTCTTGGCCACGATTGAATGGACGGGTAAATAGTCTGGTTAAAACAAATAAGAGTGTTGCGGTCGAGTGCCACGACAGCAAAATACCCTCTTCCAAGTAATGTGGCTCTTTCTTTTTTTGCCTCCTTTTATTTTAAAATTTATTTGAATAAATGGGGAGGCGCACTTGCATATCTTCGGTGTTTTTGCTCGCGTAAATGGACAGATAGATAGACGCGTAAATAGACAGATAATAAAGCTCAATGGCGTAAATTACTCAATTTTTGTATGATTTTTTTGAATCTGAAAGCTAAACTTGAGATTATCATGAACTCTGTGAATAGTAGATGGTTAAGATCGGAAGGTCCACAAAATAGCGAAATTGACTAAATATTAAATTTAGTTTAGATTACCATGAAGATTTAAAAAATGGCAATTGAAAGGCAATCGTTTTGTGTCTAAAGATACGCAGGGACAGCTAATTTATTATAATTGAACATTCTGAAAGGTTGAAGAGATTGTTATTCTAACCTAGTGGTTGTAAGTTTGTTTTTTTTTATTGGGTGAAGCTTCTAAGTTGCTGCCTTTGCGCAAAATTCTTTGACAGGTTTATGATATAGTGAATCGATCAGACTGCTGGTTTCTTTAAATGTATAGCCTACAGTTCATTTACTAGAAGCTTTGAACATTTCTTCTATGTTTATCCATTCTGGATGTTCCTCTAGCTCTTTTCTAAGTTGTAGTTTGTTACTTAATGCTGAAACTATAAACGTCTGCCAAAGCAAATTATGGGTAATAAGAGCTTACAACGAGGAAAAATTGAAAATAATCTAGATCTGCCTGCAAATATAATTTGTTGGCCCTAACTCTCTGAGATCTGATGGTTCACATTCAGTGTTCACGGTTTAAGTGCTAAAGCATTGTTTTACCAAATAGGTCACCGTTTGTTACTCACAATTCCGATTGAGATCCAAATGCTGCAATTGTCTTAAGCTGCCAATGGCCTGTGGTATGCTATCCAAATTGTTGCTATTCACATGGAGCACTCTTAATCCCTGGCAATAAAATAATTGCGGTGGCAGCGTTTGCAACTGTAAGAAGACACAAAGGATTGAGTGTGTGTGAGAGAGAGAGAGAGATGGAGAGTGAAGGAACAAAGGAGTTCCCCACTTACTCTGGTCGTATTCAAATACAGCTCCTCCAGTGTACGTTCATGTTGCCACACCTCTGGGAAATCGGTGAGTGGTGTATTGCTATAATCTAAAACTTGGATAACCTCCTGCCGCTTGAACTTGAAACAGGGAAAACATTTGCTCAGTAGCGGCATCTTGGAACACAAGTGGAATTTGATGTTTATTTTTATATTTATTGCTTGGCGTTCGATATTAAGGCACGGGTGGAGGCGCTGCTGCTGCGGTAAATAAAAGAGAACACACACACACGCATACATACACAACGGAATAGCGGAACAGCGGTGTCTTATTGAGGTCGGTTTAACACATTTTTGATGTATTAAAAACCATGACTCACCTCATCGTTTGCAAGTCCTTACATTTGCGTTAAGTTTATATTTAAATGCCATGGCTGGGGCTGGGTTTAAGCAGATTTTATTTAAGGTTTTGTTTTGGGTACATTTTCAATGTGACCATGAGCTGTCAAAGCCAAAATACCATCAATAAAAAATGAACTAATGAACTAAATCATTCAAAGAACCATACAGTAAGTGCTTACTTAGGCCGCCTAGAGGGCGCCACTGTTGCGCGCTAAATTTGAAACTTAAATTTAAATTTGAAATGCATTTCCTGGCCCCTTAAGCATATTTGCCTAGTTTTGTATTTGTTTTTACTAAGCCTAAGGGCTTTGGTTTATGCAAATTGTAGCCATTCTACTAAAATTTCGAAAAATTCGCTTTATAAATAGAGACTTTCAACTGTTGGTGTCGTCAGTTGTTTGTTTTATGAAAACTAACTTTTTTTTTGTGTTTGTGTCGTTGAAGCATTGACGAATTTACACTTCGAGCAATTGTAAAACTATACAGCATAGTGCAAATAAGCACGTAATATACTATTTCGTTGTTGTTGTTGGCTTTGGCAGGGCTTTTGCAAGAGAAAAGATTTAGTGTGTGTGTGTTTTTTGTTTTATTTTTTATTTTGCCGTGTTTTTTTTTTCACTAAGCTAAACGGTAAGACGCGACGCTTTGATGCTGAATTGAGGGTCTCACAGTTTCAGTTTGGATTTTCAGGCTGTGCGTTGCAGTTGGTAGACGATTTTTGACTGTAACCATATATATCGACTGGCGTGGAGTTGTTTCGGTTGATTGTTAACAAATATTGAAGTTAACCATCAAAAGTGTGTTAAGTGAAAGATTAAATAATAGAATAAATACATGGGAAAAATGTATTAAAAATAGTTTAATGTTTTTGTGGTAGATAAAAGAATCAAATGCCCTCAAATGATTAGTCCTTGATGAATATTTTTGTTTGTTTTTGTTTATTTTGGAAGCAAACAAATTTTTTTTTTGCAAGTGGCAACTGTGGTACGTGATTTAATTTTTTGTGTGATGTTTTTAGGGGCTTGTCAAGTGCATAAAATGTTTGTTAGTTTTTTTGAAATATTTGTTTAGCAATTTGTGTTGGAATTTGATCTCTAAGGCTGTGGCTGCTATTTGATCTACGTGCATAGATGAGAGATTAGTCAAAATTTTGAGAAACTTTAAAGTTTCACCCCAAAATTGGTAATAATTTTAAAAAAAAAAAAAAATGGGGTGGCCAAGTTGATATGGAATGTCCCATATACTCTTCACGAAAAGGAGCCGACTCTAATGACAGTGCCAACATAATAGCAATGGAAAGTAGAAAGAAAGCTTTGGCGAAAATGTTGATGCTTGCAAATATGGAAAATATGGCAAAGGATACAAAGGCTCTTTTACGTGCAAAGTATTCGGAGAAAAACTAACTTCTACTGTTCATAAAATATTGGATCATGGTGAGCAGCTAATCCAACGACAACTTTTATCAATGGGAGTGTTGTCGAAGAAGCACAGGAATCTAAAAACAAGGACCACAAAGAAGAAGGGTGTATCACCCATGTTCTCAATTCCACTTCCACAAAAATTTTCTGATTTGGAAACCGGTTTTTGTACTAGATTTGAACTCTAAATCACCAAACTTTTGTGGAAGTGGAATTGAGAACATGGCTGATATATATGCGAACACGTGGAAAATATCTCGATCTCAAGAAAAGAAGGACCTTTTCAAAATGTAGTCGGCCTCCTCTGATTCCCCTATCTCATCTCTTAGACAAATCAGATCACTTGAGCGAGTATCCAAGGAATATTCACCAGAAATGTTAACATTTTTTAAATGAAAATACCCCAAAAGATTTTCCCCTACCGTCAATAGTTCTTAAGATAAACCGGAAACACATAAAATTTAAAAAAAATCATAACTTTTGAACGGTGTATCGGATTTAATCTAACCAAAGACTGGTTTTTGGTGTTTTCTCGTGAACTTTTCGATAAAAAGGTGAGACTGCAACCAAAGCCGTCGGAGGTATTTTTTTCCTTAAAAAATCAGTATTTTGTATTTTTCTCCGCGAGGGCCAATCTGTATTTGATCCGAATATTTTTTCTCAGAAAGAGCATATTTTTATGTACATTTCACAATTTATTTCAAGATGGAAGACAGCCTGAGAGCGCAGAAATAATTTTTTTTGTAGATTAAATTTTTTCGATTTGACTGTTTTTCAAATACTATGTCCTAAAAAATTAACAAGTAATGAAATTTCTGTTAGATTTTGTTCACCGAGATATAAAACTTTTATTGCTCATGTAAATAATCCAATTTTCTGACCAAAGGAGTCTGGGGTTCCATTTATTAAATTAAATTAAAGCGGTCAAAAAAATCGACCATCAATTTTTGATTTTTGCAACGCTAAGTTCTCCAAACCGGCCACTGTGCGCCGGTTTCGGTTCATTGCATGGTTTTTGGGGCTTACTGAACAAAACTAAAATAATATATTTCTAATTATTATTATTCAAATTATTCATTATGTTAATAATTTCGACAACGATTTCCATTCTGTCTGTATGAAAGCGTCGATCTCAGAGACTATAAGAGATAGAGACACAAATTTGCATATACATAAGTGTATACCGTATCCAGATCAAGTTTGTTTCAGAATTGAAAAATTGCTTCTGAGAGGGAGGGGGGAGCGCTGTGCCTATTTCAGACTCTCAAATGTACAGGGTATTTCGGAGTCGGGCCACTCGACTGCAACGCTCTTACTTGTAAATGAAGAGTTCTTAAAGAGTGTTTCATTTGATGAACACATTTCCGTTTGATTAGTTTCATTATACACTCAGAAAAAAAGAACGATCAGCAGGGTTCTAGATCGTATTTGGGAAATTTCAAGTAGGTTTTGTTTTGTATATACTTCAATTAAGTAAGAAACATTCTAAAATAGAAAAACTACTGTTAAAATTATTGGAATGAGAACAAACGACTTCGGTGAAGAATCTTTTTGCACTTATTTTGAGAGTAAATCGGGATGAACTTAAGACCTTAACAAACCAAAAAGATGTTATAATAGTTCGAAATTTACTTACAATATCCCGAAACAGTCTTAAAACAAGTATTTCGGTATTGAAAATTCATTACTTGAAATAAGGATTTTGTACTTCAAGGTATCCTCCCTGGCGCTTGTGTTTGAAAGCGAGCAATACTCGTCGCTTATTGAGTGGCAGCAGCTCAGGTCTCGCTTGAATTATTACTTTTATAGCGTCTACCGAAAAGTCATCTCTAAAGTAATTGCTTTGACCCAGGTTGAAGTTTAGACATTTATAAAAAATCAAAATTTCGCTCCTTCGAGCAGTGACCTCAAAGGCTTTCCGCTAGGCTTCAGCAACTCTTTCCAGTACAGTGTCGTGAATTCTTCTCCATTCAGCTATTTCTTCTGGAACATTTTTTGCCATTCTGCACAGAACAGCGATTGGTCCCAAACGATTTGCATTGCGACTAAGTGAGGAATTCTGTTCTGAGGTAGATCCATGATTTTTCTAGTATATATTTAAAATGTGTATCTAGCGTATTGTGGTAGAGGGTAGGTAGACCAGTCTTTAGGTATATCGCATATGATGGGTGCAGTTTAAAAAGCTTCTTAATTAAATTACGTAATAGTTTTTCCCCACTATCGTATTCAGCATAGCCGTTGCTTCAAAAAGCTTATACTTCGCACCTGGTTTTATGACTTTTCCACGTGCTGTTGATTGCAATCCTTGCTTCTGCCTATTTGTTCCGCAGATGTGTCTCAAACCGCATATTCTGTGTCAGTGCTTCCAGCTTTGTCCCGTCGAGATAACACTTTTCTCAGTAAAATTCTGAAAGTATGTGATGGTAGTATAAAAACTCTGTCTAGGTTTGGTCTGATTAGCTACCGTTTTCTTTTTATTGACCTTTGAACTTTTCAGCTTCAGAGTAGGATTACCAGCTCCATATCTCGTAAACTATTTTGAACTTTGCTTTTATGTCTTTAGCAAAGTTGTTGCTCTGGCTTCGCCATAAAAATTCCTTGTAGCAAATCAAAAAAAATTACATCTTCGTACTTAAAATTACAAATCCAAGTTTTCACAATTTTTTTCAGTTTTTTTCAACTGGTTTTTTCCTGAAAACCCATTACAAATTTGGTGAAGTCAGATATATATATACATATAGTTAAAAGCCCAAAAGCATGAGAAACAAAAAAAAGGAAAATTATCTAAAAAAGTAAATAAATTAAATTTTTTATAGTACCATTTTGTAAGTTTAATTTTTTTTCTTGTACAATTTTATTTACTGCCAAAACAATCGAAATTTTTGATTAGTCAGCCACTTTCTACCAAAAACTGTAATTTTTCGAGTTTTGTTTGAAATTATACATACTTTAGGGCCCTTGACTATATGAAGGACCAATCGAATGAAGTTATTATGTTCCAACCGATTGTTTATTTTAGTCTAAGCTACTTTTTCGTCCTTGATTGCTTAGTCAAAATCGTTATAGTTTTCAAGAAAAAGTTGAAAAACATTACAAAATGAAGGGAAAACATGATGATTATACAACATTTATTCAATTTTTGAGTTTAAAGATGTATTATTTTGACTTTGTTACTTAGAAATGTTTTATAAACCAAGACAAGAGCAACAACTTCCTTTATGACGTCAAATCGAAATTTCAAAACAGTTTATGAGATATAGAGTTACAAGTCCCCATCATATGCTTAAACTAAAAAGTGCTATAAAAAAAAATCGGTAGCTAACCAGACTAAACCCAGCCTGAAGGTTTTCGTATTACCATCATACCCTTTCAGAATATTTTAAATTATAAATTATAATATAATTTTTCTGAAATGCAATTGTTTAAATTATATCTCCGATTTGCCATCAATTCCACTAAAGTGGAATTGAGAATTAGGTCGGTTATTTTTTTTATCTGCTATAAATGTTTTATTGTGCTTATTTTCGATATAAATACGTAATTGCAAACATACAGGTTCTTATATTGATGTTTTAAGGTTTGAATGTTCGTACATATTTGGAAAGTTCTCAGAAAAACGTTCTCACACTTCAACTACAATCCCAATTCTTACGTCTTTTTTTGGATCTAAGAAACTTAAATTGAACAGAAACTGCTGACAAAGAGACTTATTAATATCAAATTAATAACATAATTAATGGTTCTTCCCCAAGTTCATATTCTTATAAACAGTGAATTGGAATCTTTAGTTTAGGATTTAGAAAATAAAGAATTCTGACAAATATTGTACATAATCAACGATATCTTAGCTCCTTTTTGGGAGAAATTCAAAGATCGTTTAACAATTCTAATGTCTCAAAAGTTTTGGGTAAACTATCATTGTAAAGAACTAAACAAAGTAAGAAAGTCAGGTCAAGCCCGACTATATTTATTCACTCTGTACCTAGTATTATTATCTCTAGTTTCTTTCTCTCCCCCTCTCTCTCTCTCTCTCTTTCTCTCTCTCTCTCTCTCTCTCTCTCTCTCTCTTTCTCTCTCTGTCTCTCTTTATCTAAGATTGTACGTTGGTTGTGCATGGGTGGGAGGGGGGTGATTCACTTATTTGCTCATAACTTGACAACCGCTCATCCGATCTTTATCATTTCTTCGGCAAATTGATGCATATTGCTAATGACTAACTATCTCTAGAAGGTACAAATTATCTATCTACAAAACTGTGGGAGATATGACGTTTTTTCAAAATTGCGGGGGCGGGAGGGGCGTGGCAAAAATTGAAAATAAACTTGATCTGCCTGCAAGTATAAGAAGCATTTGTCCCATACATGTCAAACCTCTATCTTTTACCATCTCTGAGATCTGTTTGTTCATACGGACGGACAGACGGACGGACAGACGGACGGACAGACGGACAGACGGACATGGCTATATCGACTCGGCTGTTGATGCTGATCAAGAATATATATACTTTATAGGGTCGGAAGTGATTCCTTCTCCCTGTTACATACTTTTGCACAAACTTATTATACTCTATGTACCTTCGGTACAGAGTATAAAAATTCGCAACAGTTAAATATGTTTATACATAAACTACAATACTTAAACAAAGCTTGAATATTATATTCTAAATAATTATATTTGAATAAGGTTGTACCAATTTATATTCATGTTTTTTTGAATTAGCAAAAATCAAAATTATTCCTGAACCCGGTTCGAACCCGAACCTTGGTTCACCGACCTTCTGAGCCCCCCCCTGAACCTGAACCCGAAAATTTTATTTACCGAGTGAACCTATTCCGATTTTAGGGTTTTGCAGCCCTGGTCAAAACACTTTTTGGCTGAGTTTTTTCTCCTACGCATTTCGGCAAATTTGTTTGCTTTCTTCAAGGGAGTTTGTATATTTCGTGCAATAAACATGAAACATACATACATACATATTCACTACACTACTTAATTCAAGTACCTCTCTGGTCTTGTGGTCGTCATTGTATCGTTGTATTGAACTATTAATTCTTGATTGCTTTCATTAACATTTTAAATTTTGGTTCAGTTTGGTTGTTAAAAAGTCCCTTGGCACCCCTGAGCAACTGAATAGTGGTGGTGCATTTCATTCTTCGACAAGATGTGGCAGTAAAATGGCAACCATACTTCAATCTCAGCTTTCTTTCTGATAGAGCCTGCTTAGTGGTCTTTAGATAGAAGGATTTGGTCCCAGACTTTCAGCACTTTACTCTTGTTATGTACCAATTTTTTCTAACCATTTAAATTCAAAATTTGGTTAAAAGAAATATTTTTTATTTTTAAAGATTTTGTTTAGTAACACGGAAATGAGTGGGCCCAACTATTAGCCGCTATTCCGTATAAACATTACAAAATCGATTGACTTGTTCAAAAGTTACAGTGTCAATTTGTTTGCCAAGTGTTTTAGTGAGATTAATGGTTGTACTATGCACTTTTAAACAATACTTTTAATATGTTAATTTTTCCTTTCGTATTTTTCCGACAGTTAAACATTGCCCCCCGCCCTCTCATCCCCCAGATTGTTCTAGCTCAGTTGTAATGTGTTTTAAGTACATAAAACAATAAGTACATAAAAAATTAACAAGCAGCTGTTAGGCCTTTCACAATCAATTTAAACAACAACAACAAAAAACCAACAATTATCCAGTTTCAACAAGAGCAAATAGATGGCTTATACAAGCCTCAAATTGAGTAAGGGCAGTCCACATAGATGGGAAGAACCACCTGTCGGTGAAAGAAAAAGGAAAA